>FMBT01000535.1:0-60334 GCA_900095095.1 Fragilariopsis cylindrus CCMP1102
TAAGCTAATACTAATCTGATACCACGCATTTTGAGGTTCGGCTTGTTTGTTTGGGGATCTCGCTAGCTCGTAAAGCCAAGAATGGGTCGCCATGATGAGTTACGGTAATAAATGGTAGCCAAACTAATTGATATTAACTGTCTTAAAGCAATGTCAAATATAATCATAGATTCTATTTTGTGCAAGACATATCGGTAATGGCATCACACTCTTTGTCACTGCGCTGCATATATATTAACCTCCTATCCTCCTACACATCAAAAATTGCAATTTTACAACGTCGGAATAAGCAATTCACCAATAACATCGATCAATTTCTTAATTCGAATTTTGAAAAGAAGAGTTGTCGAGTCGGCACGCTCGGGACTGAGTGCTCGTGACTCGGTTATTAATCTCATCAGAATTTCACAGTTAACAACATTTTATCAAAATACATACCAAGTCATGAATACAGTGTACGCCTGGTCTATGCATTAGTCAAGAAGTAAGCATGGCAAACAATTGCTTGTGAAATTATCAAGGTTAAACAGGGTACTAGTATTCTTTCTTAGCTGTGTCAAATATATTTCAAAACTAAATAAAAGTCAAGTCTAGTTAAATGCTAATAATAAAGCAAATTGAGCAATCAAATAAATGGATTTGAAAAAATCTATATGTCCAAATTTTACTGTTGTTATTGAGCAGTCGTGAGACTAGCATATGGCTGGATGGAATGACGCATTGATAATGAGTGGACACATAATTGAAACCCAGTGGCCTAATTACATGTATAGCTTAATTAAACATACTAGGACTACTAAAACTACTAGGAAATGGCCAGGCGGGTCGGCTGTTGACTTACTTGTCTTTTTAAGAAGGTGAGGAGCAGCGCGGCAGCTTTTAAATAACAAGTTATATATACTAGGAAATGGCCAAAATCTGATTTATAATAAAAGGAAAACTACATAAATGTTTATACATTCAAAATTTGTTGTTTTTCTGAGTGAAAGATAAAGATATTGTCCTTTTTTATCAAAGATAACATAGTTTGACTTTTAGTCCAATGAATTATTGTCATTGTTGTCATTGTTAGATGCTACCAAGAACACGGCAGAGGCAATTATTGCACCTCCGACAAAACCAAAAGTACCCACTGTTATTGGAGGATAATGACAAACGAGAAAGATAGATTGATTACAAATAAAGCAATGTAAGAAAATAGTGTATACGTGGTTCTTCATATGAAAATCAAGTGGAAAGCGTCCAGCAAAAATGACAGAAATAAAATCAAAAACGGAAAGCACTTGGTCGATGTACATTACTTACTGGTCTCTCCCAGCAAAAACCATGCAAATAGTGCGGTGAAGATTGGTTGAAATGTGTAAATTAAATTTGCATTGGTTGGGCTTATAGAAAAATGACAGATATATGAGACGAGAGAAGAGAGAAAAGTTAGACCGAATTCATCGGTATCATCATAAACAGTATTACCAACCAAATACGACTTACCTGACTTTTTGTTGACCAAAACTTTGGGCCCAGATGGTGTAGGCACAAGTTATCCAGCCTATAAAGGAAGATTAAAACAGTATGACGAAAACAAACAGTGGTGTTAGGCGGTGGTGAATCAATCCAGCTTTACACTGCACAGAACAATTACTACTAATTTCTTCAGGGCAGCGTCTATATATCCGACGTACCTGTCCAAAGGATTGATCCAAAAGCTGGAAGCAGGATTGATTTCGTAAGAGTGCCATCAGTAAGTCCTGCTGTAAAAGAAGAAAAGAACGACGTTATTTCTCGTCCCGTCGTGATCAAAAAAGTCAAAAAGCCATCATTTTCTATAACACCAAAAACCTCATACCTATCCTGAAGTGAGGATGTGCTGATCAAGAAAACTATCAGTAAAACACTCAAAATTGATTCAGTTGTGGCTTTGGATGAAGCAAGTTTCATGGGGGTTGTAAGACGTGCATAATTCCCCAGTCTGACGACATGTAGCGTATACAGCACAGCAGCACTTAGTATAAGAAGATCTCCCTGGGAAATCGTCGAAATTAATTCTCCAGGATTGTCCCATGTAATTGTGTCTCCTTTACCGTCTAGACCCATAACAAGTAGGCCGAAGAATGCCATGGTGCAACCGACCCATGTGCGAATCGGAATGAACCTCAAATTTCCTGCGAATAGGCCTTCACAAACAGGAACCATTACGGTCGTTAACTGGACGAGGAATCCAGCCCTATCAGATTCAACCGTTTGCAACCCAACTACTTGTAGACAGTTGGCCACGAAAAGATACAAACCAAGCTCAATACCACCATAGAATGGCGTAGAGGACTTTATAGAAGTATCCACGCTTAGCATTTTTGCTTCTTCTTCGTCTAGCTCAGAGGTTGACATAGAAATTTGTGGAGATTTTTGTAATACCTCGGCAAGAATGGAGGTGGTTATCGCTGCCAAAGTGTAGTAACAGGCAGAAAAAACAAATCCGGGCACAGGCGGTTGGATTGTATAAAGGTATCTGACTACAGGGACGTAGGTTCCCCAAGATATGGGTACCGTCAATAGAACGAGAGTACCAATCAACGTGTCTTTTTGCTTCTGACTACCGTCATTCATCCCTTCTGTTGTCGAGGGCGTGGCGGAAATTGATGTTAAATGCTCATTGTGTCCCTTCCCCCTGTCAAAATAGATTACCGTGTTGATCCGTATTTGGCTAGCAGCCTTATTGTTGTCGCCTATCTTTCCTCGTCTCGTCCATCCAATTTTTTTTGAAGATGAGGTGGAAGAGATCGACGACAAAAAATAATTGTCTCCTAGTAGCCTTCCTTGTTGGAATGCGTTAATCTTCGCAACTTCAATAAATCCGCAACATATCAACAATAACAAGCGATTCGGCTTCATTAACCATACTACCATGGTCCGGTACTTCTTTGGTATGCCGATCGTAGTTCTATCATAGGTCAGATGATGTGATGATGTGATTGAATATGCTGCCGATGATCGTAGATTGAAAAAAATGATGTGTTGGCATATCCGCACAACTTCGCGCGTTAGGCGCCTAACTTGATTTGTGCCAGAAGTACTACGTACTTTTTAAACGTTATTTTAGTACGGTCAAAAATTACAGCTCCATCCCGTCCACCCCCAACCCGTAAAAACGACCCGTATTAACGGGTCGGAAAGTACGGGTGGGGACGACGGGATGGAACGGGTCTCACTGCGAAACCTTTTTTAAGAATCAATCCCCCTTTTCTTTGAGCCCGAACACTGAAGATGCTCGCTAGTGTTCTGTACGACTCGGATCGCAACAGGCACCTAAATACACATGAATGAATAAGGCAACATTCACATACACGCGGCTGCCTTCAAGTTTTGCCCTGACATGGTACTATCGCAAGTAAAGTTGAAAGCGACTGGCAGCATAAGAATAGGTAGACGAAAAGCGAGGAAGCTATAAACAATGAGTGGCTCAACAGCAGACTACAACCCCCCGAAGCCTGGTCATATCATGCCAGTAGATGAAGAAAGCCAGACCCAAAAATTCCATCAGCCGCTCGTTCCAATTGCCTTTGACTCCAACCTCATGGTTCAAGGTCGGATCATCTATCCAGAAGGACCTGTTGCTACCGTCGTGCAAGCAGATTATACCTCGTCAGATTTGCCGCTCTTAATCTGGCTCTTGGTTGCCACTTTGGTCTACGCATTTCTATTCCTGCCGAGCCTCACACTGTGTCTTATGACCGTCTTCATGTTTGATTCAGGTGTTATTACATTGCCAAGCTTGATAATGGCCGGTGTAATTTGGTGCATGCCATTCTTGATTGCGTGGGCTGGTGTCTCCATGTGGAAGGCTTACAATCGAAGGGATTATCGGTTGGTACTCATTTTAAGTGCCATTCCTTACATTATTCTCGTCATGTATCTGATTGTTTTTTATCACTAAATGATAGCGAATCTACGCGCCGGAAGACAGCCATGGCTGATACAGGCTATTCCTACCTTGCCTACTGTATATCAAAAGTACATTTATATATTTAAATTAACTACCATTGACTAACCATAGAATGATATACTTAGTATATAATATATATATATATATATTTAAGTATAACTTGTTATTTGTCTTAATCATAGCACATCACAGTATTTTCAGAAACGATAAGATATTAGATTGTGTTGTCTTGTAATAATATGTGAAAGTTATTAATAGCAATTGCTTTAGTTCCAAAAGAAGGAATGAATATGTTTATGTCTTCTTCTATCGGGAGCAAAGAAAGAATATAATTACCCTGGTCCATCATTCGAGATTGATTTGCGCAATGAAGGAGAATACAGAAATGGGAATGAAGTGCGATGTTTGTTTCTGTTGATGTAGATGAAAGACGAATATTCCATTACATGATCATCAGGTGGAAACAAACTACTCTGAATATTAGGTACAACGTACGGTAGTACATTTCATATAAGTTCATACAATTACTTCCAACAAGATACGTCCAAAGATAAGACACGAAAGAGACACATAATATATCATAGTGTCAACTTTGTCTATTGTTTCGTTAACACTTCAAATCATCTATTTGTTGGCGGTTTGTTAAGTTTTAAAAAAAAATCTGGATAAAAAACTAGGAACGAACTATACCGGTACTGTGTATATATAGTGTAGTGTGTAGTATGTAGTGTGTAGTATGTATCAAGATTCTTCATCTCGAATGCTCTTGACTGCCTCATTGTAGGCAATAATCGAACCACTTAGATTCATCCATGGAGGAGTCCGTTCTCTAACTTGTTCCAAGGCTTTTAAATTCGCATAGGGTAATCCACTTTTTGGTTCTGTGTATATACCTTCCATCCCAGTTACGGGACAAAATTTCCTTGCTGGTAATATAATTTGTGACTTTCCACCTCCTCCATTCTTGTTATTATTGTTGTTGATATTATACCGTGCCTCAATTTCAAGCCAATTATGTGCAACACCATCATCCCTATTTACTTCTTCTAGTAATATATTAGCCATCGATCTAGGTTTGAACCGTTTCGGGAGACTACCAGTATCTTGTTGCTTCTTTGTTTGTGCGCGTCCTCCCCTTCCTCCTCGTTTTTTACCTTTTTGTCGTCAATTTCATCCAATTCATCGTAACTATCGTCATCGCCGCCGCCATCCGCACCAGCACCACCATTATTCGTTACACCCTCTAATGCGTCCAACCATGCTGCTGCAAGAAATTCTTTACTTTCTGGTCCACCTATAACAGAAACCTTCCGTGCCTTATCTCGACGGTCCTGTTTTTTACGACGATCGGATCTTCGCTTGTGTGTTCTTGGCTGGAGAGCAGGAGGCATTGCTGCTGTCCCCGATGCCGATCGCATAGCCTCATTCCATCCCTTCCGTTGTGCTGATACGCTCATTTTTGTTTTTGATTTTGATTTCTTTTCTTTATTAAGTACTATGGATTACAATATACACGTATCATGCATCATCAATATTCGGTGCTGTATGTGTCAGTATTCAATGTGTATTCATTCCACCTTTGTTGACAATCTAGCTACATTTACATCATTGTCAACTAAATAATAATAATGATCAATAATGAAAGAGTGAAAAATGTACGAAAATATCGAATCGCTAACTACTGTATTGATAATCGAATACAAGTAGCTCATCAAAAATGAGCGTGACTGGATTCTCACTCCAATATGCAGCGACATTAATTATTCATATCCTTCTCACTAAAGAATCTCTCAACAACAACAAACCCACGGCAATGCTAAACATACTGTACTTCATACTTGTACAAGTTGAAAGAGTAAATATACGGAATTAAAACAAGATCTCATAGAAGTCTTACCGGAGAAAAAGAAAAAGAACGGTACTACAACGAAATTCTGAACATTGAACATGGAAATGCAATCCATGAACTTTCAACGAGATGATAACGATGAACTGAAACTACTCAACTTGAAATCACCACCACAATCAAGGTCGCAATTGGAGGTCACCAGTAGCAGAGTTTCTGAAGGTCCGTCACATGTTTTGATGAATTTTTCATACGTTGCTTCTTCTTCGTCATCCGAAACGGCGAAGCGAGCAACAGACCCTTCGTCGGCGTCAACATCAACATCAAAAAAGCAAATGTTAACGTCAGCGTCACCGTCGACGTTGAATAGACCATCATCATCATCATCATCAATATCAATGTCAAGACAAAGATCTATCCGAATTGATCCTCGAATTGAACGAGATTATATACACAAACGCAAGAAAGCATATGAGGAGTCATCTTCGACGCCGTCGTTGTCTGCAAATAATAATAATAAAAGTAATACGTTTGTAAGTATTTGGGATGGTGTTTCTAAAGTAGAACGAGAACTTGTTGAATGCTGTGAACGTCTCCAAGAAGTGCAAGAAGAAGAAGAAGACGAAGATAATAATAATGATGAGAATGAGAATGAAGAAGAAGAAATAATTGAAGTAGATGAATCGTCGGAAGTAACAACATCAACAACGACGAAAGTATTGGGGGGAGTGCTAGCAGTAGAAAAAGAAGTTCGATTTGCTGCCATCCTCGCAAGGAGCTGCCATACGATGGGTTCGAAAAGTTTGGCACTTGCAATATTAGAAAGGTCACTGAAGGCTTACTTGGCAGAAGAGAAAAGTAATGAAATAAGTGATGAAGAGGAAGATAACAATGAAGATGCAGTAGAAGATGACAAAACGGTGGGTCTAGAAAATAATGATGACAATAATAATAACGACGATGATCGCAATAGTAACAAAAAGACGAATGTAAAACCATCTCAACAACATGCGAGGTATCAGAATCGAATAAAGAGACTCAAGTTGGATGAGAATGGTAAAAGTATACACTGTTTAGCATCATCTAATGAAATATCTGGAAATTCGGGTGTTGAAATTCGTGATAATCTAAATAGTAGTAGTGGAAAGTTACAAAGCAAGCGGCGACGTTTCGGACATTTCTTTGCAGCGGGAGGACTGAAAATTTTAAATCAGTGGCTTATAGATGCTTCCGCGTACGATATGATTGTAGTAACAGCAGCACCCAACCCATCAGCTTCGTCGACAAGGAAAAATGCAAACGCCGAACTTACGACGACGAAACGAAAGGCCAGTACGACACGTCCAATTATTTTAACGATACTACATTTCCTAGAGAACATACCGTTTGAGAAGAAGACGGTGATGAATAGCAAGATCAATAAACAAATCCAAAAACTTGGAAAGAAAGTGATGGCAATTAAAGAAGCACAGAAAGATGGGCAAGCTTCAAAGGAGGATCTTGATAACTGGACGACTGATAAATCCATAACGGATGTTATGGCACTTTCTCAAATTCAAACAGCCGTTGATACTGTAAAGAAGTCTTGGAGAGAAAAGGCGACAGAAAAAGCACAAGAGGAACAAATATCGCAGTCTTCTAATAGCGACCCATTTCAGTCATTGAGATCAAAAATTCATGAAAGGTTGATCGAATACGAGACTGACATCCCTGTGTTAGAACCAGCAATATCAACAGCGAAGAAAGAAGAGTCACATACTTTCCCTAACCTTGCTACTGCTAAAAGAAAAATTACGGAAGAAAATAGATCTCCGGATCACGACAAATTGATACTCCGAAAAAAAATTAAGCATGCCCAATCTCGTAGTAAAAGAAGTTTGCAGGAACTGAGAGAAAAGCTTCGGAAACGAAAAGTAGAAAATGGAATTTCTCCTGTTGATTCATTGCAAGGAAAGATTGGGAATAATACTAAAAGAGTCGTTTGGAAGGATGGACTTAAGAGCCATTTGAAACGGAACAGACAAATGCTTGAGGAGGTATTTGTCTTTACAAAAGAGCTGCCATCTGCAGAATCGGGGGTAGTACCTGACTCGGGTAGTGAAAAGGGATAATAATCATAATAGTAATAATATTCTGCATTGGTTTTTATAAGAAAATCGATCTACACTATGTCTAGTTCAAAGATAGTTTTGCGGCTCCTTTCTACTTTAGCTTCTATCTAGTCGCATTATTTTCCTGAATAATAGACTGAAATAAATCTTGAATTTTCTCTCAAGGTTTATTACTGTATTAAACGGTTATTCTGATCACTTCCACCAAGCATTTATTCTTCACTTTTCAATGATTTCTGTATAATTTTCTGACTTCAGAAAATTGAATGGTATTGTTAGATCTCTGGGAATTTCATTAACTATCTTCCTCAACTATAAATTGGTTTGTCTGTCAATGTTTATCATTACCTTTATATATTGGTATTTGGTATTTCTCTGGTTTCATCTGACATCTGCTAGCTTAATTTACTTATCTTAGGTTGTACTTGTTGTTACAGTGAGTGGTATATTATAAGGAAGTAAAAGTTAGACCAAATTAACTATGAATCCAGTAATTCCTATTGTACAGAATATTAGCAGTAATTGCCTGACATACTCCAGATTGCTATTCATTGCTTTTTCATTGCTGCAGCAGCTGACGCTGGAACTAAAGGCAAAAGAAATGACGCAGGCAATAGACCAATCACAACACTATTTTTAGTTGAGGACAAAGTTGGTCATGTTACATAGATTAACAATTGATAAAGTGGTGTTTGTGTGTAGTGTAAAGGCGGTTTAAATTTCATTCTATTTTTTCTATGTTTACCTTGATTTGGTATCAACTATTAGCCTAGAAAATAATGGACTGTAAACCTTCCTTTCTTACTCAGTAGTAGTATGTGGAAAATAATGGAGAGGGGTTAAAAAGCATCCTGTTGGTACCAGTCATAAAGTGAACAAAAGTCAAGGTTTTATGGTAGGTAGGAGAGGAAATTGCATAATGTAGATTTCACACCATTATCATTCAACCCCTGGCACAAGACAGAAGAAAGCAAATGAATCTGCCTCCAATAGAAGATCTTCTTCTTTTATGGCTTTCAGCTCGCTCACTCACCAACAAAATAATGCAAGAAAAATAAGATGACAGGATGAGAATCAAACTCACAACACACCTCTTCCTATAGTACTGTAATGTACAACAGGGTTTTACTTAATCTATAGTTTGATGTCTGAATCACTCCAATCATTCTGTACTAGTATTTGTAATTGTTTGTTGCAGCACCCTTTCATGCAAATTAATGATTTGGAAAAAGATAATACAAGAAAGACAAAAAAAAATATATGTGGTGTAGGATCAAGAAAGATTAAACAGATGTTGAGTTTAAAAACTCAATTGATAGAAAAGCGTATTTTTGATATATATAGTTACTCGTGATTCGATTCACCCAAATAACGCAAGATCATTTCTTAATGATGATTGATTCATTCGACTTAACAAATTGCTTTGTTCAACACTTTTAAACTTTCAACTTAGACCCACTATCGGCGTCACACAATAACACAAACACGAATAGACAATCAATAGATATTAGACCCATCAACGAGAACGACAAGTACACAAACAACTACTAGCACTACATACACATTATCATCATCACAATATATTCATCTTCACAAACATGCGGTTCGATTTGGATGGCTTGGACGTCTTTTTTCCCTATGATAGGATCTACATGGAGCAGTTTCAATATATGCGCTCGCTGAAACAATCGTTAGATGCCGGTGGACACTGCCTCTTGGAAATGCCGACAGGTACAGGTAAAACGGTATGCTTGCTATCATTAATAACTTCTTATCAATTCGCCAATCCGTCAGTAGGAAAACTAGTATATTGCACACGAACTGTCCCAGAAATGAATTCTGTGGTGGAGGAGTTAGGAACAGTTCTCTCGTACCGAGCTGAACAATTACAATTGCAACGCCAAGAGCAAGGGACAGGTCATAATGTGGACATGGAAGACCAAATTGCAAACTCATCATCGTCACAGCAGCGCGAAGATGAAAACAGACAGTCGACATCCAATCAAGAATCACAACAACCGATACAAAAAAAGCCGCGAAAAATCAGAGGGGTTCTTAAGCGAGGTCGAGCCACCATGGGACCTATCAGCACTTCAAAAGGAGCTGGTGGTAGTGGTGAACTAGCACTATGTTTGTCTAGTCGACGGAATATGTGTATCAACGAACGGGTTATGGGTGAATCAGACAGAGAAGCTGTTGATGCCGCCTGTAGAAGTATGACCGCCTCATGGGTGGTAGAACATGCTAAACAGAATCCAGCTAGTAAAATCGAAACATGCGACTACTTTGACAACTTTCAAGAAGCCGGGGAAGCAACTACTATGCCGAGTGGAGTATACGACCTAGAAGAGTTGAAGAAATGGGGACAGTCGAGATCATGGTGTCCGTATTATCTAGCACGACAAGCAATCAATCATGCAAACGTTCTTGTTTTCAACTACCAGTACATGCTTGATCCGAAGGTTGCTAAGATGGTTTCGAAAGAATTAGAGGCAGAAAGTATCGTAGTCTTCGATGAAGCTCATAATATTGATTCTGTTTGTATTGAAGCGCTTAGTGTTAAAATAAATGAACGTGGTCTCGAACAAGCGACACGGTCTCTCGGTCGGCTTTCATCAGAGGTTTCTCGCGTTAAAGCTTCAGACAATCAAAGGTTAAACCGAGAATATCAAAATCTTGTTAACGGACTTATCGATCAAGGGCTCCTGGACGCACCAACGAATGATAGTTCCCTTGGAAGTAATGTTCTTGCTCCAGACGTTTTGAACGAAAGCGTACCAGGGAATATACGCCGTGCAGAGCACTTTATTCAGTTCATGAAGAAGGTTGTGGAACACTTGAAAATCGATTGAAATCAATAACTGGACCGAATGGTGGTGTTCACAGTGGAGACACCATTGGCCTTCCTTCATCGTATGACCAATGGAACTTCACTTGAGGCCAAACCACTTCGTTTTGCGTATTCGAGACTAAATTCTCTGCTACGAACTTTACAAGTTGCTAACATGGACGACTTTTAATTCTCTGGGAGACGTTGCTGATTTTTCTACACTACTTGCTACGTATTCTGAAGGAGTTGCTAAATTTGCCATTATCATGGAGCCAAATGGGTCAATTATTCCAGGAGCTTCGGATCCTTGTATTCAACTCTCTTGTCTGGACTCTTCACTTGCCATTGCTCCAATTTTTAAACGCTTCAGTAGCGTTATCATCACTTCAGGAAGTAAGTAAAACAGATAAAATACAGCGTACTTCGGCGTGTTTTCATACTATATCTTGATACGACCCATTCGATTCAATTCGATTAACAAGCATACAATCTAAAGAATGAAATACAAAAAATAATAAGACTCACATATTGCATCTCTCTCTCTCTCTCTCTCTCTGAAAGCTCTGTCACCGATTGATTTGTATCCAAAGTTGTTACAATTTGAGCCTTGTATTTCCGAGTCACTAAACATGTCAACATTTCGCCCTTGTATTCGCCCCCTTGTCATTACGCGTGGATCAGACCAATTGGCTGTGTCTACTAAATACGAAGACAGGAACGATATTGGTGTCGTGAGAAATTATGGCTCGATGTTGGTTGACTTATGTAGCGTTATTCCTGACGGTGTGGTTGCTTTTTTTACCTCCTACTCGTATATGGAACAGCTTGTATCGGAGTGGGATGCTACAGGTGTGCTTCGAGACTTAACAAAGGCAAATTGGTCTTCATAGAAACTAAGGATGTAGTCGAGACAACCTTGGCGCTAGATAACTACCGGAGAGCTTGCGATTCAGGTCGTGGTGCTGTATTCCTTTCAGTTGCTCGAGGAAAGGTAGGAATAGCTTCGATTATGTCAAAACTTTACCGCAGGTGCAATATAACAACTCATTCTTCACGTTTACTTATCATATTCTTTCATTCTTTTCCTATTTGACATCATCACGTTTTTGAAATCAGGTTTCCGAGGGTATCAACTTTGATAGACATTATGGTCGTGCTGTTATTATGTTTGGCGTTCCTTTTCAATATACTTTGTCACATGTGTTACGAGCACGACTTGAATTTCTTCAGACGCATTACCAGATTCGAGAAGCAGATTTTTTGAATTTTGATGCTCTTCGTCAGACGGCGCAATGCGTCGGTCGGGTCATTAGAAGCAAGACGGATTACGGACTTATGATTCTTGCTGACAGTCGATACAATCGTCACGATAAACGATCAAAACTACCCAAGTGGATTCTTCAGTTTCTTGGAGAAGGGAATTTGAATCTTAGCACTGACATGGCGCTCCAACAGGTGAAACAATTTCTGCGACTCATGGGACAACCAATCGATCAAAAGGTAATTCTTGTTCTCTCCTTAAATCTGAAAATTCCTTTTATTTCTTTGTTGGTTTGTAGGAAGCAAGCTTCTCACATATATTCTCCCCCCTTTCCCCTTCTTTTTCTCCAAAGCCCTACAAAGTGTGCTATTGACTGTCGAGGAGGCAAAAATGATGAATCCTCAGATGCCTGCCACAATCAACATGGTAATATAGACGGAGCCATGATCGTTGAGTCAACAGGTTAGATTGTTATTGATATTAAAATTAATTGCACCATTAAAAAGAAATCTTTTTGAACAAATAATCGTTTGGCTTAATTAATATTAAAATGAACTATTATTTACTTAATAGATTTACCCCATTCTTTCAATGCAGTTGGACACTCTAAAATATTAAGTTCAAGAGCTTTCCCCAGCTCTCGGTCAATTTCTAATGGTACCTGAAGTGGAAGTCGAAGGATCCGATAATTATCTAGATTTCTATACATCTTTGTCACACAATACTGCATTGGACCACCTCCTGAATGATCCATGGATGGGACCAACAAGCCATGCTCCATGAGATGGTACGCTGCTCGCTTCAAAAGTTTGGCATTTCCTACCGAAGATGTTGATCCCCGACGGAAGGATTCGTATTCCTTCAATATACGTTCCATTGTTAGTGGAGCTGCTACGGCCTGATTTCGATGTTCTTCTCTTGTAAGAATCCGTTTTACAGCAAGTAGAACTGCAACTTGTGGTGTAGATAAATCTAAAAGTGCTTGTAATCTAGGATTTGTTGCAACGCCATCAACAATACACAAATCAGGTTGTCTAGAAGCTGCAACTGCATCAAACACGGAAGCTCCCATCATAATCATTGCATTGCGAATATACATGGTATGGAAATTATTTGGTAACACAATCAGATGTTCTTCGTTTGAAGCATCTGCTGCAGTTTCCGAAGTGCGCCGGCCGATCTCGTCTCTATGGTTTTCGGACGGCATCGCCATGAGACAATCGTGACGATAGAGAGATAAGGTGGCGGCAATAACTCGACTAAACCATCTAAGATCCCTACCCAATCGAAATTCTCGTTCCATTGCAACTGATATTTTAATGTCTTCTTCCGTAGTAGTATTGTCACCATTTTTTCTGTTAGAATTCTTCTGCTGCTCCACTGTTGATGTTTCTTTTGTCCTTCCATCTCCATCTCCTCCACCACCACTGCCACCACCTTTATTACTATTAGTTTCTGTTACATACTTCGGATAATGAGACAAACTTTTAATTATATCTTTACCAACAGTGCAATCTTTTAACTTATATTCCAATATATTTAATAGACCCTGGTATGTTGGTGGTGTACGTAAATAAATAATTTTAGCCGTACCTTCTGCACGTGATCGTATTCGTTTTTTCCAGTAGTGTTAAGGCAGAAAAAGATGATGTAATTCCTACTAGAATAAGGTTGGAACCCGGTGTAGCAACACGATCCAAAAAATGATATAGTAACATTTGACGCTCACCTTCCTCAGTAAATGAATCTAATTCATCAAGAACTAATAATATAGGTATACCATCAGCGTCTGCAATTTCAAGTGTAGATTCTAATAATGCTAAATTGGACGTAAATGCTGATTTTCGTAACCGTAACATATGTTTGTCCATCTTTTGCCGTTTCCGACGACGTCTTTGTTGTTGTTGATCATTATCGTCATTGTTATTATTATTATTATTATTACTCGTTGACTGAAATGCAATTTCAGATAGTTGTCGAATTATTTCATAAACAACAGATGAAACATCTTGTCCTCGACACACAATCCCATTAATAGTAACCATCCGATAGAGAGGAACTATAGCAGTCTCACCAGCATCAGGTTCACCAGTTCCAGAATTACAGTTAAAAAATTGTTGCTGCTGTTCTTGACATGCAGCTAAGACCCGGTCAAGTAAAAGTGATTTACCACTTCCTTTGGTACCCATTAATATTGCTGCCGATGACGATGATATAGTAGATGATGATGATAACGATGATAAATGCTGTGTACTGTTGTTGGTATCAGTATCATGATTTCTTGTAGTGGTTGGGGCACGATATAATGATGGGAATATGATCGTATATAATTGTTTGAATTGTGTTTCTAAACCAGGTGGTGCAAATCGTTTAAGAATACTTTCTTCAATAATAGGCGCAGAATTTGCATCGTCCCCGTCACCGTCTTTACTGCAACTATTGTTTAGAAAGAGATTACTATCACTGAAATTCGCAATTGAGAAATCCAGATTTGTTATTATGTTTTGTTCTTTCGTCTTTACTGCTACTCCTCCGCATGGTATCGTGGCGGTGTTTTTCTCAACAACATTCATGTTGCTCATTATTGGGTGGCTGTTATTTTTGCTTGTCTGTGCTTTCCCTTTGCTTTCCTTTCCTTTCCTTTCCTTTCCTTTCCTTTCCTTTGCTTTCCTTTCCTTTCCTTTGCTTTGCTTTCCTTTCCTTTCCTTTCCTTTGCTTTCCTTTGCTTTGCTTTGCTTTCCTTTCCTTTCCTTTCCTTTCCTTTCCTTTCCTTTCCTTTCCTTTCCTTTCCTTTCCTTTCCTTTCCTTTCCTTTCCTTTCCTTTCCTTTGACTCCTCTATACGGTAGCTTTTATCTCATTCGTCTCTGTCGGAAGATCTTTCGCCATCGTGTCCGTTTTGTTGACAGTGTTTATTTTGTAAATTAAATTGTGTCATTTGCGCGGTTTTTGCGCGCCAGTGTGAAGAAAATTCATGAGATTGATTCATTTTTTTAATTTATTTATTTAAAGACGCTTCAAAACCGTGCCTGGCGTGCGCGGTGAATCTTCAATGGCAACAAGCTTTTCCTTATATCTTTTGAAAGGTTCTTACAAAAATTGTTTGGAATTCAGAAAATCATCGTCCATAAAAATAATAGCATGACACCTTACTACTCCATATTAGATACTGCAGTGGTGCTGGTGCTACTACTGTTGACTCTAGTAACATCTTCTCAAGCTGTATCAACCCAGAATGGAGAGGAAGCGAGATGGCTCGTTCAGACTTCTAAGTGGGCCGCGCTTTCTTGGGTAGACGAAGGAGCGTTGAAATCTATTTCCATGTCAATGGCTCAATCTGACGGCCGTATTTTCTTCTATCTCACCGACGATATTGTTTCCAGTACCAAGGCATCTATTACGTTTTCCGAAGCTCAGGTAACCCCTAGTCAGTTCTTCGGAGCGAAATGTGGACCAGATGGAGATCTGGATCCAGAAGATCCTGTAAGTTCTTTCGGTTATTATTTGTGATTTGTTCCAAATATTGAAGATACTGACGCTGGCTTCTTTAATATCTTTACCTATCTCACCGCAATATTTCGTTGGACGTATACAGCGTTGTGCGAAACTGACAATTTCTGGTGTCGTCTCACCATGCGAGGAAGATTCCAAACAGCTTGCTTTGGATACATTGTTCGCAACTCATCCCCAAATGGCCAACTGGCCCGAAGATCACGGATTCATTCCCTGTGAAATGAAGATCAATGACGAAAATGGTCTCTGGATGATTGCCAATTATGGTGGAGGTGGCTACATGAATGCTGCTGACTACTTCGATTCGAAACCTGTTCATCATCCTGCCCATGGATTTGGTGATAGGAGCAGATCTCTAGAAGACTCTACCACGTCTGCTGCTTGTTATAATATGGCCACACATGAATGTGAATGCCATTCTGACAAGTGCGGTAATGATCTTTGTGCCGCCGCCGGAGGTGTATGGAGTGATCGCTGCCCAGGCACTTGTGAATGCGACCCGGCCTCTGCTTCTACAAACGAAACCACGGAGGAAACCGCCCCTTCTGAAGCTAAGGGTGCGAACACTGACAGTTCTGGTCATGAACACAGTGATGGAATGGGGGATGGACATGGGCACGGCAACGGTGGCGGTGGCGGCCATGGTCATCATGGCGACGGTTCAGGTGGTGGAAAGCTTCAACCCCAGTTACCCCGCCCCAACTTCGGAAAGGATGCGGCTGGCCATGCCAGATGGATAGTAGCAAAGAGCCTTTGGACTACCATCACCACATTATCGTCTAAGAGCGAAGGTGAACCTTTTGGAAATATCCGATCTGTGGTGGATGGAGCATGTTTCCTTAGTTCCAATGGCCTTCCTTACTTTTACGTTCCCTCACCTGACCCTACTGCTATTGACATCAAGAAAAACAGTAGCATTACGCTAACTTTCACCGAAGCAGCTCTTGCAGAAAGGGTCGGCGAAGATGGGTCTCCTTGCGGAGGGATGGACGCTGAAGATCCAACATGCGCAAAACTAACTCTCATCGGACATGCCAAGCCCCTAGAGGATCATGCCGAGATTAAGTTAGCTGAGAATGCCTTCAAAATCCAACATCCAAGGGCAAGCTGGCTATCAGAAGGCGGAGCTCATACTGGTGGACTCTACTACACCTTGCATTTGCACGAAATCATGTTCCTTCGAAACTATGGTGGTTTTGCCCAAGTTTCTTCTGATGAATACATCAGTTGGAATCCTGACCCCTCAAAGTTGCCCGGCGAGATGCAATGTGGAACGTCGGAGGGAGAGTATCTTAACCAGACTGATTATCCAACTTTCATGTCGTCTTCTTTTTCATTCTATGCTATCTCGCTTGTCTTTGCAGCGTTTATTGGGTACATATTTGTTGCGTTGTCTGCTGGAAAGGTGAAGACTCTCTTGCGTAGCAATCGCAACGTTTACGCGAAAGCAAACAATGAAGAGAGTTCCATCGAGGTGGAAGTGAGCAAAGGAGAAGTATGCTAAATAGCACTTAGTTCCTGGATCTTGTGGCATTCTTTGACTATGTCGGGCGACCGCCAATACATAATACATACGTACAATTTAATTAACATCTGATTTATTTGATATTAACAACCATTACAGCTTTCGATTCCTCCACTTCGGACTTTACGTCTCCCGTTTTATTCTGAAAATCGTCATTTGTTTCTCATTCCTCAGGACGAGGATTGGAAAGTGAGAGACTCCCGTAGTCTTAAATACGAAAAGTCCAAAGACTTCAATACTTCTCGAGCACAAGTGCAAATTTTGGTTTGTTGCATGTGTCTGGTTTCATTATTCATTAAATACAGGACTAACTATAAGTTACTAGCTAGTAGGCTCAGGAAGTATTATGGTAGGTTATATGTAGGATGTCCACAAATTATCTGGTTTTAGGCTGTCCGTCACGGCAGATTGAAGAAAGGGTGTTGAAAAATAGGAAATGTCACTCTCTGGCAAACGAAAATATTTATCATAGATTTTCTTCTTTGTGCTCCTTTTTGCTGAATACTGAAATATAAAGGCCTCTGTCACTTTTTTTAATTTCTCTTCAAGTTCTTTAAAGGCCTGGAAAAAGGGAGATTTTTCAATGCTCAAAACAGCTTGAAAAAGGGAATTGAGAAAAGGGAAGCAAGCGCCTTTTGTGCGGGATCCAAAATGTGGAACCGTACTCAGGTTTCCTCTCAACAAATCAAACAATCTTCCGTTTATGTTGACAATTTGATGCCAATCCATGCCTATTCAACTTACTCACCCACAGTGATATGTCTCATATATGTTGATGATGCACTATTTGTTTACAAATCTCTTGAAGAAGTTGACATCCTAACAAAGAAAGCAAAATTCCTTGGAATGCTATCTGAAGAAGAATCTGATGTAGCTGGCTATATGGGTCTCCTACTAATTGATCAAGATCCAGATAATGATACCATCACGTTTAGACAAAGTGGTCTAGCACAACGAATTGTTGAAGCTCTACATCTCAATGACAATACACCTCCAGTCAAAACACCAGCTGATGCCTTACTCCCTGAAGATGTAGACAGAGAACGCGCACACACAATCTTGTCCTGATATATCGTTTGCTGTCTCCCAAGTGTCACACAATATACATTTGGACCAAACAATTCACATGAATTAGCAATTGAACTAATTGGACGCTATCTAAAAGGAACTAATTGGACGCTATCTAAAAGGAACTATAGACAAGGGTCTTATATCAAAATCAGATCTTAAAGAAACAACATTTAAAATCAATGTTTACGTCGACACCACTTTTGCTAGTTGCTGGGGAACAGAACTTGGATCAGATCCAGATTCAGTTAAATCCTGTACTGGATACATTGTT
This sequence comes from Fragilariopsis cylindrus CCMP1102, assembly GCA_900095095.1. NCBI lineage: Eukaryota > Bacillariophyta > Bacillariophyceae > Bacillariales > Bacillariaceae > Fragilariopsis > Fragilariopsis cylindrus. The sequence goes on from FMBT01000535.1 coordinate 18,364, forward strand.
GAAGTCATGGGTTGACACATCAACAATGGAATTGGAATACACTGCCCTGTCAATGGCACTCCGTGCTGCTATCATGGCAGTTACTGCTTCATTAAACAAAAAACTCAACTTTACTGCAACCAAATTTCTACAATCTAGAAAAAACTGTTCACAATGATAAGTTTCACAAACAATCGATGATTGTTGAAACGGGTTCAGTATCAAATAGGATTTGATATTCAGACAATCTTACTCTTCGGTCTTGTAAGATTCTGCTATGACGGTAAGAAAAGATACTCTCGATTCTTATAGACTGGTTGCGATGTTCTACCAGGATACTCTCCCTTTTAGAATGCTGAAAGTTCTTCCGAACAATGTTCACTCTGTAAATGTAGATATTTCTATTATCTTTCCAGACAACGATATGTTCAAACGCAAAAGTTGTTATTAACACACTTGTTTAATTAGTCTATGGTTATTACAATTTCTCAACAATAAAAGACAGTAATTGTTCATTTCTCGTAATCGAGGTAATTCTGCTCTTTTCTTCGTATTTTAGTATTGCGGTTTCCAGTAACCCTGCATACAACTTTCTGTTCCTAACTCACTTCGCCTTAATGCATATATATCGCATTAGCGGTTCAAAGGTGGACATCGACATCTGTTCGACTTCCATATGTATAACACTCTTCATAATCGTGTTCTATGTATTCGGACACTCTTCCTAATCGTGTTCCGGTTTGTATAAATATACCTAAGCACTTCTCTTATTTGCGCTCGGTTCCAATTGCTTCGACAACTGCTTCGACAAGGTCACTTCAACTCAAAACGATACGATTTTGGCTTTTAGCTAACTTTCGGTTCTCTTTTATCTCAATAATGCATACACGTGCATTCTCACTCACTAATCTCATCGCGTTCGTATTTCTACTCCGCGGGGCTTATGTACGACATATGACTCCTACGCTTGAGTACTATGTATAATTTAACACTCCCCATTGATCGTAACGATTTCATCTAACTCTGATTGAGTAATGTATCGATCGACTTCTAATGTATCATCAAAATACAGCGCGGCCGTGTTACCTCCAAAATGAAAGATTGGACGGATCAACTCGTAAGTACTTTGGTAACCCCAATGTTTCGTAAGTATATCCGCGATATTACTTTCCGATTTGATATGTTGCAGATTAATGAAACCACTTGCAATTAAGCTTCTAACAAAGTGAAATGACAGAATGTTATGTCGTTTATGTAACTTTGCGTCAGGTATGGTTGCACTATTAATCATAGCATCATTGTCTCCCCATGCGTAGTCTTCCTCACCCACTGGTACTCCAAGGTATCGTAGATACTGTCGGTGATCAATGATCTGTTCGAAACAAGTTCGACATGCAAGGAATTCAGATCCGTATGTTGCAGTCTCTGTAGTAGATTGTTTCTTGGAATACCAATCGACTGGAGTCTTGTTGTAGAAATGAACTACGCCTGTAACTGCCTTTCCGGAGAGTACGTCATGCATTAGATTTGCATCGAAGTAATGGGTCAAAACGATTCGTTTTCCCAGTGGAGGCGGTGCATCTTTAGGGATGTCTTCAGTTGGGTTTCCATATACGGAATGGCTCCAATCGTAAGGTGGCATTGGTGGAGTACCGGAATAATCTGGTTCATCAACTCGAAAGCGTAGTTTGAAATGCCTGAACTTGCATAAGAATCCGTAGATACGTTTGATTCTTTCAAGATGTCCTTTTCTTGGTTGAGCCCTGAAACTTGATAAGGTCATTACTGCCGATTGAATATCCCATCGTCCTATAGAGATTGCCCATTGCATAGCTCCTATTAATGATTGATATATCTCAATTCCGTCTTGGTCAAGGAATGCGGTTGTATCAAGCTCTGGATGGTCTCCTTTTACTAACGGCGATCTGTACTTCTGTTTAGGCAATTCCTTGAAGACTTGCTTGTAGGCATCTTCCATCTTATCGACGTACCGACCTGGGTTCATACATAGAACTCCATCAGAGTCTCTTTCAAATCCACATCCTAAGTGGAAGTTAACTTCTCCTGAACCTTTCAGTTTGAAGTTGTACGGTGCTGACGACAGCTGCTCGAGAAACTCTAACGGGTTCTCCATAATAATGCATAGGTCATCGACATATGTGGCCACATATTCGTACACATCTCTTGTGGGACATTTTCTCATGAAAATACTTGACTCGGCTTTAGATGGAAAGAATCCTAGGTCTCGTAGACAGTCAGATAGCAAAATGTTGAAAGCTTTTCCGCTAAGTCGTAGTCCGTAAAGAGCCTTATCGATGATAAGAAGGTTTCCTTGTAGCTCCCCAAATTCTGGCCCTGCTTTGATACATACCTTTTCTGTGGTCTTTGCTTCAAGATAAGCATTTCCAATATCAGTAGCCCATGGAGTCATGTTGTTCAGCTCTCCTAAGAATATGCATGTACGTAAGCCACGTAATGAAACAACACCTGAGTAAACAGATTCAAGAGGTACATCCGTTAGATTACCATTAGCTACAACTCGAGCCTTGTGTCTGCCATCGTGTTTCACATCAAAGATAGTATGAACCTGAATCTTTCGATATCCTTCTGGTATCTTTGCTTTCGTTGAATTTACCCTTATTCTTGAATACTGCATAGTCGGTTAGTTGCGCATGTTCCAGTACATTTGCTTCTTGCCATTTATGGTTTCCGTTCCTTTCGTCAAATTCAAGGGCTTCCTTGTAATTGCGTGGTATAGAGAATCCATACTTGTACTTCGGAGTAACACGGAAGGAACGTAGCTTGGCTTGTTTCACAAGTCGTCGAATATGCTGATCTCGGTTAGCAATTCTTTTAAAGCGTTTCCATCCCTCTAACTCAAGTAGGTCGTGTTTCTTGGCATATATAGCAAGATCAACTGGGATATCCTTAGCAAGGAAGTCCAATGGTTCAACCGAAACTGCTCCAGTTTCCCAAGCCGTCTTGACATTATAGTCACTCCCCATTCTTTCCTTGTGTCCCACAGGAGTATGCACGTGTCCTAATATAGTACGAAACTTCCAATGATGTCCGTCTTCATTGTTTTCTTCTCTTTCGATGTAATCTAGGATCTCGTTGTAAGACATGATATCTTCTTGGGAACTGTGATCATAGTTAAGCTTGAACCTGATTAGATCTTGATTCTTCTCTACTTCGCCGTCGAAGTTCTTGATAAGTTCTACAACTCGTGCTCGATTAACTTCACCTCTCTCGTCTGGTTTGGTTAGAAATACTCTTCCTACTAGGTCACTTGGTGGAGGTGCTATTATTACCATCGGTTTGCCGTCTTCTCCGATTACCGCGTTACCATTTTCGTCTTCGAGAGGAAACTCAAATTCTTGCCATATAGGATTTTCATTCTCCCCATTTTCTCGTAGATAGACAAATTGATCTTCTTGTTCGGTGATATGCGTATCACGATTTTTCAGAACCTGTTGACGGGTTAGAGGCGATGGCCGTGGGTTGGTGGGATGGTTGATATCCGTAACATGTTCTTGGTGGCGACTAGTTGATAACGGAAGGTCTTGTTCAGGTTGTACTTCGTTTGTCATGAGTGCATTCATTGCATGAATGTTCATATCTCGCAAACGTTTACTACTACGTGTTCCTTTTCCTCTACTTGGATCTTTTGGATGTAAGTCGCGTAATTTCTTAGGTTTTACATGTTTCGACTTGGTAGTAGATGAACGTTTGGGCAGCGACGATTTAACGGGGACAACAGGAGGTGCTGTGTTAAAATGACCAGTTTGCTGTTCATTTGAATCAAAAAAGTAGTCATCCGCTTCTTCTTGTAGTTGATGAGCTTTAGCTTTTGCTTTTACTTTCAGTTCCTCTTGTAGTTGGTCGTCGATGTTCTTTAATATTGCTGTAGTATCAAAATTGTTAAAAGTATTTCCCGAGGTTACTTCTTTTAACTTGATATTTGCAATTTCTTCTGCTGGAGAAATGATATCTTCTACGTTGAGTAGGTTATCATCAATCGTGATTGGATCTTCGCGTAGATTCTTCATCGTAGTGTCCCGTGCAGTACGTATGGCAGATCGGCAAATTTCTTCTCCAGTATCATCTGTAATGATTTTGTAGGTCATCTTGTTTCCAATGTGTTCTGATACTCCTACCCAATGGCCTCTGCATTCTTTTGATTTTCCTGGAAACTTTCGTTCTTTTTCATCGAGAAGAAAATAAACAGGTTCCCAAAAATAAAAGTACAGCAGAGGACTAATATCGGTCATTTGGAATGTCGCGATTTGCAAAGGACTTTTGGTTCCATCTCCGAGCATAGGATCAACACAATGATTGAGGCAGAAGATGACATACGATAATGCTAGAAACCAAATGTAAGGAGGGCAGCCGCTGCGATCCATGACTCGGTTAGTGTACCGCTTGACAGTTTGCCATCGATTTTCAGCGTAATTTTGATGCTGATATTTCGATTCACACTGCCACTGGGAAATACATATATCTCGGAGATATCGTGAGTTTTTCCAACCGCGGTACATAGGAGCATTATCTGCTTCTAATCCTGTAGGACATCCTCGATAACGGACTCGATCTTGTAGGCTTTCTAGAAACTCTTCAGAAGAACCATTTTTAACCTTGTATGCATCAGTCAGTTTTGACTTTTTACCAACGAAGATATGAGCACATTTCTCACCACCATTTATAGCAGGTGTATTTGAATAGATCATGTCAGTTGCATCAGCTTCGTCTCGACGTTTGAGGTTTGCAGAAGGATTAGGTGACTTGAACATCTTGTGCAGGTTCGTAGATGGAGGCAGCTTCATATTTTGCGTTGTATTCTTAAAGGTATTTCTAATAATATCTGCCGGTAGATGTGCAAAATATTTCCGTTTGGATTCGTAGTCAATCGGTGTAGGTACCGAATATCTTGGCTTGAGAGGCGTCATTACAGAAGCTATATCGTTAGCGTTGATGTCATATTGTTCACAGGAATCAATGATGCCTTGATAAATAAGACGTTGAGTGACTTCGTTTGATAGAAAGTCTTCCCAGTACTCGTGCTCCGTAGGTCGAGGCGTCGACATGTCATCTAGATACGCTGTGTCGGATACAGTGTCAACAAAGATGTTAGGATCATGAAGTACTTCAGTGGAGTCATAAAATATTTGATCGTTCAAATCTTCGATATTATTATCCTCAATAATGTCGGTGCAAGTCGAATTACGTTCTGCCGGAAAGAATTTTATACCGTCTACCATTGTAGATGATTCCTCATTATTGCCCATGTTATCAATAATTGGGATTGGTAAATCATTAGCTTTAGAAGCAGATGTTTTCTTGTCAGTCAGTTCTTGTTTAGAGGACGCAGCTTTGAGTCGTTTTTCTTTGATTCGAATACGACGTTTGAGCTTACTTTTCCTAAGTCGAGGACATTCAATTTTCTCCCCATTGGAGTCATCGATTGGAACATTCCATTCAATTGAGGTAGATGGTTTGATATGTTCCACGACACTATCATCATCACTTGAGGAATCTTCTTCTCGAGCTCGATCTTGTAAACCAGGCATAGTACCAACACTGTCATCATCTTCAGGTTCAATCTCAACGGTTTTATTTACACGCTTTTGTAAATATTCGTAGTTAGTTCTTCCATATTCATCATAGAAGTTATCGATGGCTTCTTTAGGAATAGGAGGAAATGTTCGTATCATTTCTTCTGATGTACGGTTATCATCATTAAGATTGGGATCCCATTGAGAAGGTGAAGTAAATTGTACTTGTGGAAGGTTCATATCAGCGTCGGTGGGATACGTTTGACGGATGTATGGTAATCCTGCTCGAATAGTTAGAGGTAGTTGATACCCATCTGCTGTATCGATGCGTTGAAGACCGCCATAGGCTGTCGCTGTATCACCAACTAGGTTGTGATGCGCTTGAAATTGGCATTTTGAATGGATGGATCGTCTTTGTTCGGGTACATGAGCATATTGATGGAATATTGCTAGAACACGTCCGAATCGAGTTTCGATCACAGCGCAAAAGGTACCGAGTTTCTTGCCCGTCATTTGATGATCACCTGCAATGCCAATATTAACACGTCGTCCGTCCGAGTTGTATGACATAACTCTCATATCGCTGCCTGCGATTCCACCATTAGCGCCTCCGTCCATTAATGCAAGCGGTTCATCAAAGAATTTGGTTGCATTGACGGATATGACATAGTTATCTTCGATGGAAACTGTTTGCGAAGAATCGACTTGATCGAATCGGTGACGGATTACTGCCATAGAGGCTGTATACGTGAGATGTCCAGTGATATTTCCATCTTTTCCGATTAATGGTGTAGATCTATTGGACAGCATTCTTCGTGGATCAGCAATTGGTAGATCGGTCTTCTTTGGAAGATCTTTCTTCTTGAGGATTCCATTGGGGCGTCGTCTTGCTGCATTTGCAACTAGCTCGGTAGCTTCAATAACAGATTGATCGTCATTGTCATCAGCGTCGTATCCGTACGTAGCTTCTGAATATGCAGATGTATCTGTTTCGTAGCCTTCAGACTGACCCATGTAAACAGCTAATTCACTATTCTTCTTAGCACCTTGCTTAGGAGATTTGTTGTTATTCTGTTTAAGAATCTGCTTCTTGATATCCGTTGGCTCCTTGCTCCATGCAATGCGAAATTCCCTAGAACACTTGCTGTAGATTGCTTGGTCGATATCAGCTTCTGGATCTCGAGGACGAGGTGGCGGACGGTTGCGTTGATAAGCGGCGAAGGCGAGTACCGTTTGTTCATTGCTCATAGTTTCACCAGAAATGGACATATTTGCAATGAAATCACTAGTACCATCGTCTTCTCCGTCGATAACGCCGTTGTCATTATCATTGTAAAATGATTCAGCTTGATGCGCATGGCGAGTTGGCCGTTTGAATGGAGTGTTCAAATCGTGTACCTTTGATTGTTGCATTAGGAACTTTAGGTATTCCGTATATGAAACAGCAGTAGGTGCACCAGGTAACGCATTGGCTCTCTTTGCTTCTGTCTTTTGTACCCAACTATTGGATAGAGCGACATCAGGATTAGTGGCTTTTTGAAGAAGCATAATCTTAAAATCTTCGTCGAGAGGCTTTCTTGCGATCTTGTCATACTTGTCAGCACATTCTTGGAACGAAATGAGAAATTCGTATCTTGTATCGAACTTAGTAATCGTTAAAGACATTATCTTATTCATCAAGATATGTGTACCTTGCATTGCAGAATCTGATGACGTCTGATGTTCCTCATGCTTTTTCCATACATAAAGTGAATCTTCTGGATGTGTGGTTAGTAAACCTTTACCTTCGGGATTCTGAAGAACTGCAGCTAGGATCTGTTCGAAATAGTTTAGCTGAAGTTCGGCTAAATTGTATCGGATCCTGGACTGCAATTCTTAGCAATTGTCCAATTAGGTGCTGCTACCCGCCATAATCGATCAGCCTTCAATTGCCGTTTCATCTTGATAAACCATTCTCCGTAACCTACATCATCCTTGATATGTGGATATTTAGCAATATCTCTTGGGCTTCTATTCCAGCTAACCAGCAATGCATCTTGGTCCTTTTCTAATTGGCTTTTAGGTAAAAAGATAGTACCAGCTGAGCTACCACTCGTTCCTGAAGATGAGGTTACTGATGCTGCATTCGAGAGAGTGATAAGCCAGGCAGGATATCCAGTTCTACACCATGTAGAGTAATCAGCGGCAACCCATGCTGTTGGATTACGTCTCTCAACATCATGCATCACTTTCACGAAATGCGCAGTAGGCAACAGCTCGCTTGATCTTCTTCCTGTCTGTCGAATTACATGGCTCTGCTTTAATCGTATTAGAAATACCATCTACCGTATCGTATTGAAGAGTGTCTGTGTCAATTTCGTCTAATACACAGAAATCTTCAAAGGAACGACATCCTTGACGGTGAAGTGCTAATGAGACATAATCCGTGAGCTTAAGTGCCATGATGTCTACTAACAGATGTTCTAGATCCTTTTGAACTATAGCAGTTGTCGCTACCGTGGGTGTTGTTCGAGTGGACGGCATTGTAGTCTTCGACGGATCGTCAGGTGGATCGGATGGGTCTTGAGGATCTGAAGGATCAGGTGGGCTTGTTCCTTTGTTGTTATCGTCGTTTCCTTCGATACTTTCTTCTGGGTCGTTTGTTGTTTCTTTCGAGACAATAGATTTGATCTGATGTCCTGCTAGATATGAATCCAAACTGGGTATAGCAGAATCTGTTGAATCGCCGGAACTAGAGCCGCTTAGAGCGCTGTTGTTATGATCTAGTTTCGCTTCAGCTTCTGTTTCTCCTCTCGTCGATAGATATTGCTGCTTTCTCTTGAGTGGTTTCGCGGACCTTGGAGAGGTAGTACTTTGACGCAAAGGTGTCAGTAGACCTGGATCTTCTCTTGGAGGAGTAGAGCTGTCGAACGACGCTTCGGGTATTGGCGATAGGCTGGCTGCCGACAAGTAAGAATAAGATGGACTATCGCTATTATCACTTCCTGTGCTGGGTAGTGGATTATTAGCTGTTCCTTCTTTTTCTTCTTCTTGATTCATTCACAGTTGAATGACTTCTCTTAGTTGCTTATTCGGTAAGACTTGAGGTATGAGTATATTGTATTTAGACTTCTTTCGAGATCGTTAATTCAATAATATCAATTAAATTTAATTGGATCTCCGGTCCTCTTGATGTTCAAAATGAAATCAAAGGAAGTTGATCAGCAGTTCTATAGGATAGAATTGCGACTGTTAATCTGATAAGTTTCACAAACAATCGATGATTGTTGAAACGGGTTCAGTATCAAATAGGATTTGATATTCAGACAATCTTACTCTTCGGTCTTGTAAGATTCTGTTATGACGGTAAGAAAAGATACTCTCGATTCTTATAGACTGGTTGCGATGTTCTACCAGGATACTCTCCCTTTTAGAATGCTGAAAGTCCTTCCGAACAATGTTCACTCTGTAAATGTAGATATTTCTATTATCTTTCCAGACAACGATATGTTCAAACGCAAAAGTTGTTATTAACACACTTGTTTAATTAGTCTATGGTTATTACAATTTCTCAACAATAAAAGACAGTAATTGTTCATTTCTCGTAATCGAGGTAATTCTGCTCTTTTCTTCGTATTTTAGTATTGCGGTTTCCAGTAACCTTGCATACAACTTTCTGTTCCTAACTCACTTCGCCTCAATGCATATATATCGCATTAGCGGTTCAAAGGTGGACATCGACATCTGTTCGACTTCCATATGTATAACACTCTTCATAATCGTGTTCTATGTATTCGGACACTCTTCCTAATCGTGTTCCGATTTGTATAAATATACCTAAGCACTTCTCTTATTTGCGCTCGGTTCCAATTGCTTCGACAACTGCTTCGACAGTCACTTCAACTCCACACAGTACGATGTTGGCTTTTAGCTAACTTTCGGTTCTCTTTTATCTCAATAATGCATACACGTGCATTCTCACTCACTAATCTCATCGCGCTCGTGTTTCTACTCCGCGGGGCTTATGTACGACATATGACTCCTACGCTTGAGTACTATGTATAATTTAACACACAGGGGGAGGAGAGTTGACTTTGGGGTTTCAACAACAGCTCAACATTTGTCCCTTGTTTACTGTTGGATACTATTTGTATATGACAAAGGAAGGAGTATATAGAGGATATTTATTTGTCATTAGAATCAGAACCATCTAGGCTATGATATTTCTGGCTTAATAGGAGAAAAGTAGTAGGTGTTGAGACTGATGGGTGAGCTGAGTTCATCAGGCTGAGGACTGACTGACTGACTAACTTGACATCCTTGCTTGACCAAATGAGAGAGAAAGTGAGTAGAGAGCAGTATGTATGTTGGAATGGGAGGACACCAGAGAGACTGTACCATATAAAAGTCAGCTGTAGTGGCAGTCAGTCAGTCATGTCAGTAGCAGTCAGTAGTACCAGGAGCAGCAACTCTACTGCAGCATCAACATCAACATCAACAGCAACAGCAACATCAACAGCAACAGGTACCAATCTACTCTGCAGCAGCAGCAGCAGCAGCGGGTTCATTAGCATCAGCAGTATATAAAAGAAGGAGTAAGCTTCTTGTCATACCATGATATGTCAGGTCAAGAAAGGTTGGTGGGAAGGTAACATAGTGTTAGGACACAATACAACACAACAGTCATCAGGTTGCAAAAAAGAGATTACTAATAATCAAACCAAACAAGTGGGATCAATCACATCACAGTACAGAGCTCACTTACTCTGAGGGAGGGTTCAATTTCTGTTGCAGACATGACACATGACATGTATCTTTTTTTAAAGGTTCATTAAGGAAATTACAATATGTACCCTCCGTCCGTCCGTCCATCCTTCAGTTTTTCCTTGAGTATTTACAGTGTATGTATTGTTAGTACTTGTACACAGTATGGATGGCTGACAATGCGAGGTGTGTCTGTAATACATTCTGCGCGATTGTGAAAATATTTCGTGCGTTGTACGGTACAGTAAGTAGTCTTCTGGAAACTGACGCCGCGACAGCTTGCATTGCTACGAACGAAGTGAAGTGAAGTGAAGTGAAGTGAAAGGATTCTTGTCCTGATCTTGTTGAATGAAGAAGAAACCAAATGAATAAAATAAACAAATAAGAATGTCCCCCTGCCCCTTCGAACAGATCATCAATCGTATCAACACAACCAACAAAGACCAACAAGACCATTGTAGGCTGGGCACTTCATCATACACATAAACAGCCGCATAGTCAGTAGTCAAGTAGCTAGAAAAGGCACAATTAATTAATCTATTCAATTTTTTTATTTTAATTTTATTAGTTAGAGGAAGGTATGAAAGTAGTAAATGTCACGAACAACAACGGATACATTCATCAACAAATAAATACAAATAATTTCAGTAAATTAAACAAATTTTTATTGAATAAGACGGAGGGAACGAAAAAGCAGCAGCAGCAGCAACAGCAGAGTTGCTGCGACGAAAACAACAAAGAGCACGACGAATTCATTACTACTACTACTACCACTACTAGTAGTACTAGTACAACACCAACGCCAATTAAAAGTAAAAGTAAAATGACAGCTCCAAAGGTACCACCGGTCTTTGCCTATGTGACACAGGGTCGGACCGAACATATGGTCACCATTACCGATAAAAATGTTTTAACGATGATTCAAACGATACCCGGATGGGGATTAGACCAATTATCACCTTTTGATAATATACAAATTAAATGGAATAATACTGGTGCAAAACAATTAGTGGTAGTATCGAGTATCAAATTAATGGATTTGATTAGTAAGGAAGATCAATTTAGTAGTGGTATTGGTGGTCGATCACGATCACGGAGTAGAAGAAGCACTACTCCAGCTAGTCCAGCTCCAGCTAGTCCAGCACCGAAAAAGAAGACAACTAAGAAAGTAACAAAGAAGGAGGCAGCTGCTATCAAAACAGAAACAACATCACCGTCTGTTTCTGTTTCTATTGATGCCACTGCTGCTACTGATGCCGCTTCCGTTCCTCCTTCTGTGAAGCAAGAGGACAACAACAATGGAGTCGTTAAGGAGGAGGAATCATCTACTACTGCTGTAGCTGTTGATGCGGAAGTTGATGCCAAGAAACAACGATTTGAAGCAGCGAAAGCACAAAATAAAGCAGAGAAAGAACAACGTAAAAAACGTTTAGATACCGAAGCTGCGTATGCTGTACGATCCAAAGCTAAATCAGATGCTGAAAAACAACGTGCTACAGTACAAGCAAAACAACAACAAGAGCAAGAACAAGAACGCGAAGAAGCTGCTGCTGCTGCTGCAATTGCAGCAAAAGAAAAAGAACAACAAGAGCAAGAACAGCAAGCTACTGCTGCTACTGCAACTGCAACTGCTACTGCACTAGATGAAAGAAGAAAACTTATTCGTGATGCTGCAGCTACTGCTCAGAGAGAAGAACAACAACGAGTATCGTCGGCTGTCTTTGCTGCTGCTCCTAAAGCATCTGCAGAAGAAGCCACCGCAAAGCAAGCTATGGATGAAGAAGATGCTGCTTTACTGGCTGCTTCTTTTACAAGAACAAGAGATAAAAAAGCACTTTTTAATACAGCAAAAGAAATTGGTTCATCTAGAATGAAAGTAATGATGGAAGAATTACAAAAAACGAAACTCCGGTTGGAAGAAAAACGTGCCGAAGAAGCTGAGGTTGAAACACAAAAACGTTTGAAAGTAGAAGCACGTGCTGAAAAGGAACGTATTTGGTTTGAACAACAGGAAATTAAGGCAACAGAACAAAAAAAGAATGAAGAAAAATTAAGAAAGGAACGTTTATTAGCAGAAGTACGTGTCAAAGCAGAAGCCAAAGCAGAGGAAGAAAAACGGAATAATAATGCTCGGAATGCGGCTATTGCAGATGCTGCCTACAATGCTGCATTCAATAGTACTACTGCTACAACAGCTACTACAAATACCAATGGAAAGGAAGAAGATAAAGCATCTGTTGGTGGATCAATTCAAGATGACGATGATGGTATGTACGATACGGATGCATATGCGTCTGACGATGAGGATGATACTGGTGGTGGTGTTGGCAATAACAACAGGCCTCTAGATCCTAGAAAACAGCAACAACAAAAACTACTACCATCCATTCCACGTAAATCACTTTCACAAAATGGTGGTACTGGTAGTCTTATTGCACGTGCGCAGGATGGTAATGGTGGTGGTGGTGAACCACCACCTTCAAAACGTGTCAAGACTTCGGACGATAGTGGATCATCATCACCGAATAATGGTAATGGTGGATATCCATCATACAATGGTGGTGGTGCATCAAGAAATGGTAATAGTGATGGTCAACAATTTAATTCATTATTAGGTAATGGGAATTTTGAAGAAGCAGGACGATTAGCGGAAGGTGATGATGGTAAACGTCGTTCCGATGATATATCATTCCTATATGGGTATGTTGTGATTGATTATTTAAAATATAAACTTGGATACCTACCATCCAAGGATTTGGATGTCACACTTATTAAGGCATTACAATGTAATCCATTCGTAACGCCATACTTAATGATGATCCGTAGAGGTGATACATTACCACCCATGAGAGCAGGTAATGAGTATGAAATTGGTGAACGAAGTGAGGCATTGCATTACATCCATGGTGTAAAAGAAATATGGCGTCGCATACCAGGATTATTAAGTTGGATCGATCAAACTAGTAATCGTGGTGGGTCCTCGAAGCCTCAAGATGATGGATTTGCTCTTTTTAATCTTCTTTCGAAAGGTACGGTCCTTGTTGATGTTGAGACGGCGACTAGTAGTGGTAGTAGTACGAATATTGCGGAATCATCATCCACCCCAACTCCTTCGGAAAATGCTGATAGCGAAACAAATAACAGTAATGGTTTGGCTAAACTATTTGTTGGAGGCCTACCTCAAGAGTAAGTATCATTTATTTCGATTGATTGCCAGTTACGTTACGTTCCTCTTTGTATCGTTTCGTATCGTATTCTCTGTTCGATTTTTCCATACCTTTGATCCCTTTCCTCCCTCACACACGTTCATATTTTGTACCTTATAATTAAACTTACACACATCACAGTATATCAGAATCAGAATTTCGTGAATTTTTTGGACAATTTGGTGAACTTCAAGATGCGATGGTCAAATTCGATCAGAATACGGGATTGCCTCGTGGTTTTGGTTTTGTTACGTATGTCGATCCAGAAATTGCTACGTTCGTAACGAAATTAGGTGACAAACGGGAAGGGTATGGACGATTAGTGATGAGAGGCAAAACATGTGAAATCAAAGCTCATAAAGACAACAGGAATAAGTTGTTTGTTGGAGGCTTGCCAATGGATATTTCTAATCACGAATTACGTGATTTCTTTCAACAGTTTGGTACCGTCGTCGATTCGATTGTTATGGTTCACAAGGAAAATAATGTACCACGTGGATTCGGTTTTGTGACATTTGCCGAACCGGATGTAACAGATTTCGTATTACAAATGAGAGACAATAATTATGGTAGTAATCGAGATGCAATCGGCCGGATCGTGATGAGAGGAAAAGTTTGTGAGATCAAGGTATACAATTCTAAAGAAGGTCACCCTCCTCTTCCATCATCATCTCAAAAAAGATTGAGAGATAATGATGTCAATTCTGGAGGAGGACCAAAAACAATGAAAGTTACAACAAACGGAGACAGCCTTCCTCAAGATTATGATCTCCCGCTTGCAATGAAAGAATTCTCCTCTTCGTCGGCCATCGTTTGTTTCTCTGACGATCAGGAAACCTCCTTCCCGTACTCTGCCGTTCGCAAAATATGCTTCTGGAAGTTGCTATCCGGGTCTGGCTACTATTGTCACGAAATGGAACAAGAAAAGAAAGAGGGTGGGGGACATCAAGGATATCGAAGACGCGTACATCATGACCGAAATGATGATGATCAGATGATGATCACTGGTGGTGGTGGTGGCGGTGGCGGCAACGATGTTGTTAATAGTGCTCATTCTTGTCCAATCTGTGGTGGTCCACACAGGAGGGAAAAGTGCTGGGATGATCCGAAGAACGTGCATTTGCGTCCTCCGGGTTGGGTTTCTAGGAAAGGAATTAATTTAGGAAACACCCACAATGAACAGCAGCAGCCGATGAAGCCGCACCATGTCGGTGGTGATTATCATGGTCGGGGTGCTGTTGTACCATACACGTGCCCAATCTGTGGTGGAGCACATAGGAAAGAAAAATGCTGGGATGATCCGAAGAACGCGCATTTACGTCCTGCGGATTGGATGCCAAGTGCAGCTTTCTTATCTCGGAAAGGTATCACTCAAGGAGGAGGTCACAACGATGACCAATCTGTGAGGAGTGGTGGTGGCGGTGGCGGTAGTGGTTACGTTATTATGTGTACTATCTGCAAGGGTCCACATAAGACAGAAAAATGCTGGGACGATCCGAAGAACGCGAAGTTTCGTCCTATTACGGATTGGCGTTCTAAGGATGAGGTGAAAGAACGGCTGCATGACCGGGACCATCCTGGTGAGAATAATCACGGTCCGCACAAGTGGCGTGCACCAGAGGCAGGGGAGAATAACAAGCGGATCATTGATCAAAAACCTCACTCCTATAATTTCTCCATCAAGGGTTGGGTCGATGATGCAGTTCGTGGTAGGGATAAATGGCGTGCTCCAGATCCAGGGGAGAATGATAGACGTATCATTGACAAGAAACCGCATAGCTACAATTATGCTATCAAGGGTTGGGTAGTAGACCCAGCCTTTGCACGGGCTGGCGGTGCTGGTCCAGATTTTAATGATAATCGACGAGGTGGTAGTTACGGCGACGATCCTCGACGCAATAGTTACGGCGGTGGTGGTACAGGAACTACTGATCGATACCGAGACGAATCCGGTGGCGGTGGTGATGATTATCGTCGTAGTAGTTACGGTGTTGGCGCCGTCGGAAAAACTTCTGGTGGAGATGCATCATCACCTTCTGCTCGATATCGAGACGAATCTGATAATTACGGTGGTGACGATCGACGCGGGAATAGCTACCGTGGCGGCTCCTCACCTGGTGGTCGTTACCGAGACGATGATAGCTACGACGGTGATCGACGTTACAACGGAGGTGGTGGTGGTGGCGGTGGCGACTCTTCACCTTCTGGTCGGTACCGGGACGAAAACGACAGATACAGAGGTTAAATGCAGCGTCAGTATGACCGACGTGAGTACGACGCAGTATTGTGTTATTATATCAGGTAACTGCGAACGGAATCTTTTACCTGGTGCAAGTCACGAATTATGTCGTTTACGCCATTTATGATTTTTTACTATTGCTGTTACCGTAAGGCTTACTATATTTATGATGTTAGATAAAAGAAAAAGAAAGTAGTATTAAAGAAAAGAACAAAAGAAAAAAAACATCTTATCATTTTATCCAATAAAGAAAAAAAGAACAAAATTATTTATGAAAACAAATCGATGAATTTAAATTTAATAAGAAACTATTTATAACAAAAAAAATTACAGGAACGTTTGTTATATTACTTCATGTCCGTCGGTATTTATTATTTCCATGGCATAAATAGTGGTACTCATTTAACTTACTTATCAATATTTTGTTATTACTCGTGCTTATGACGTTATTGGAACTAACACTTGTGTTTCACTAAAAACTTTAATCTAATTAAACTTTATGTATGTTTAGTAACAAATTCATTTTGGTGATGAATATCGAATCCATCTAATCGAATCCATTTAATTTGGATATCATTGACAGCATTATTATGATTTACAACGTGCTGCATTTCATTTTTCTTATCGAATGGATTTAGAAATGATACGCGATACCAAATATATATTTCTTTCTACGCACTGGTTAATTTTTCATCCAATCACTCGTTAATATATTATATTTTTTATGAAGGTGTCGAATAAATAATAATCAATTTAAAAACCTCGTAATGTGTATTCTGATCGAAAATACCTTTCTTCGTCTTAAAAAACTTCTGCAACACAAATCCACCAATTACCATAAATTACATAAGTCAACGACGACATTCGTCGCGATTTTAAATTGGTATATATAAAGATGCTTCGATATTACGCAGGTTGATTTAGGTTGATTTGATTCATTCTAGTTTTATATAGATCCATATGGATCTGTATCTGGATCGGATGCATATACAATTTTGTTTGTTACTACTAACTTTATTTTATCTCTTCAGAACACAAATCCACAAGCCACTTGAGATTAGATTCGAATAGTGGCAACGATTTGAACGGATCTTTTATTATACTGCAATATACGTAAAGGATAACCATGCAAACAGGAAGAAAATCGTAGGTGTCCACACGTAGTGGAAAGCACAAATGTCAGAAAAAAAGACAGAACAACACAACAATCAAACAGAAATGAGGATGACAAACGACAATAAGCAAGACGAATTGCTCACGAAGCAGCGAAACATACACCAGCCAACACAACAACCTATTTTACAGTAGCTGGGAATACGTTTTTTTCTGTATGCGTCATGCAGGAGCAGCCATATTGGGATCCATCCTAGTCACGAGAAGACTTGTCATACTTCCATCCTCCCAGGATTCCACACGAGTTTGCAACAGTTGTATGACAAGGAGCCAACCAGGGGTTGAACTCAAACGCTGGTAGAAAAGGACTCTTACTTAAAAGAGGATTTGGGGATACGTTTGTTTCTGCTCCTCTCAAACTACTAGCCTTTTTTGCAAATATATGGCTAGTGAGTTGATCTGAACCCTTCAGTGTTGGTTGCATGCGCTCTTCACAGCATGGAGTACCTATATCCCACAATTCTCACCGGCTCACCGGTAACGGCTGCACATCCGATCAGCAGCAGAAAAAGAAAACGACAGAAACACAGGTATTTATTTGCCAAGTAGAACTAGAGTACAGATGCTGAGAACGAACTGGAAAGGCATACCTCGTACCATACTCGGATGGATTGGCTTCGTTAGTACTTTTTACCAACAGCAATGTCGTCAATAGCAGTCGAACATCAGCAACAATAACACTTTTATCAATAGCTGTTTCTACAATGCGGAAGTTTACGATCGACGGCAACAAATAAGAGAAGAAAATCCTACATTATATTTGAGATGGAAGTTTTGAACGACAATCCAGTTTATTACGTAAAACTGTAAGGAATCAAACCTTATTATAATTATGATAATATCTAATCTTCAGATATTATTCCTAATAGTCCATGGTAGTATTCGCTAATTAGTATCCTTCCTATTCCATCTTTATTCACAAGCAATTGATTGCCGTAATGGTAACGTCATTTGAAAGACCGTCTGCAAAAAATGCAATATCACCACTAGCCAGCACCTAGAAAATCAGTTTTACCAACGCTACCTGTAATTGCATAGTCGCCTCCAGTTGCGTAGCCTCCATATCTAGGTTCATTTCCATCATAAAAGACTACTGTACCAGACATTTCATTTTTAAAGATGCCGCCGCCGTGATAATAGCAAGAGTAGACTAAAAAGAACAAAAACAAAAGTAATGTAAGTACGCATAACACCCGTGTAGAATGTTCGCTGCGTATATCATCAAGAGAGAGAAGATAATATTACTTTGTTATAATGATGATGACTAAGATAGTACGTGTATGACGGTTTCATCATAGACAGTTGTTTGATTTAGAAAGTAGCATGTACTTTCCACTACATGACAATGAAGGTACATATAAGTTTAGACGCGGTTACATGTAAAAGTAGTTATACATTATCTTTATTATTTAACAATTATTTACTCTTCGATAGTCACAATGGAACATTTGTATGAATTGTGTTATCAAAAAGAATATATGAAGTTGTCTATTCATTGTTGCACAAGTCGATGGTAATAACGCAAGCATTAGCCGCCATCCCAAGCAAGTTACATTCATCGTTGTTAGAGCTTCCGATGTTCTTGCAAGATTTCTCTCCTCCACTTTCGGCCGCACCTACTTCGGAATATGTCACAGAATCCTTGTCATTGTTTCCAAAAAATTGGCATGATTTTGCTTGAATATCTTTCGACTTGCCATCAGATGATACTTTTACAATGTTGTTACATGCATTGGCAAAATATACCGAATATTTACTGGAAGAAGCTGAAGGCGCAACAGTCGGTTTCATTGTAGGCTTATCAGTCGGTTTCATCGGTTCCATTGTAGGCTCATCAGTCGGATACTTTGTAGGCTCAAAAGTCGGTTCCATTGTAGTAGGAAAGTAGGTAGGAGAAGCGGTTGTAGGAGAAACTGTCTTTGTTGGTGACTCAGTAGGATACGCAGATGGTGATTCGGTGGGATATTCCGTAGGTGAAAGGGTTGTTAAAAAACCGAAAGCGCTTCTCATTTCACCTTTCCCGGGGTAGACACCATCGTAACTATATGTCGTTCCAGAGTAATCTGTATCACACAATTCTTTGTCGTAGACACCATCAGGGGACACAAGGAGTGGAATCTGAGTCACGTTCAAAATGGTAATATCAGAAGATCGATTGCCACTCCTTTTATCTGCAGCAAATATTTCCCTAAATTTGTTTACAAAATCCGCTTGACTCGGAGGATCACAGACACATGCATTCGCATCGGTGGTAGGAGAAGACGACGATGACACTCCTTTGAAGAGTTGCCATGGACCTTCGTTCCCGCATGAATTACATGAAATGGAAATTTCAGCCAACCACGTACCGTTAGTAGTACCTCTTCCATAACTTCTTGCTTGGTTATTATTATTGATAGTTGGAACTGTAACTCCCTTGATAATATTTCCAGAAACCACATAGCGTTCCGCTCCAAACGAGGTATCACATGTGGCTAGGTATTCGTATGCATACAAAAACGAATTGTCAACACTTTGAATATCTTCTTTTGTTGGGTTGATAATTTCGTCTCTACTTGCTGACCCATCCAATTCCAAAAGAACGAATGCCTTGCTGTCGTATTTAATATCATCTGAGGAGATAGGAACAGGGGTACACTTTTCAGGCATTGATAGAGTGTTTCTTCGTAAATATTGTGTAGCTTCCTTGCCGAATGCTGATCCCATAAAAAATATGGAGGTAAACACGATACATTTATAGTGTCCAATCATCGTGGCTTATTTAGATCTTGATTTCGTTGTGGTTGTTGTTTTTGCTTGATTTGTGAGCTCATTAAATTATATAAAACTTTTGTTGATATCAAATTACTATCGGAAAAATGGGAAAGGACTTCCATAGAAACCAGTTTGATTGAAGTATTTGGGTGGGCGGCGATTTTCGTTTAGACCAGTAACAAATGATGTGATAAGTGATGAGTTGTCGAGTCGAGGAAGGGAGACGTTTCAACCTTTCCCCTTAAGTAAAAATATTTCGTTCCCATCGCACATCTTGCATAGCGCGCACATCATAGCGAACGGTTTGTGCAAAATGCAAAAAAAATGCTTCTTCGCTGGAATTAATCGAAGGAATCAGTCATTCACGACTTATTGTTGAGACCAGTGAGAGAATGTAAAAAAAATTGTCTCGCAAGTTCTCAGCTAAATTTCTTTCGAAAACCCGAAAACAATTACTGCTTTCTCTCATAAAACAAAAAAGTCAAAACAATAAAACACAAATTTAGAAAGAAAACTTAAAACAATCAGTCAAAAATGAAATTCACTATCCCATCTTCCGTTACTTTCTTGGCATTTGTCGCTGTATCCAACAATGGCCGCGTCGTTCAAGGAGTTCTCTCCCCTGCTGTTACATGCTGCAAGAACAACGGAGGTTCGTATGAACTTGTCGATGGTGCAGATGCTGTTTGCTTAAAAAATGGAAGTCTCACCAATGCAAATACTTTTATGAGCAACAACTGCCCAGTATCCGACGACTATACAGTATACGCGTACAACAGTTGCCCCTCGATCGTCGGCGCTGAACTCACTTTAAATGATAACGATAATGGTGGATCGTATGACGTTGATGTTTATCTTGAGGTAAACGAATGTAAGATTGTTGGATATACAGATCAAAGTAATGTATCCATAAAGGAAGTAGGCAGTTTTGCAGCTGGCGGACAACAAAGTTGCAAAGCCATTGGAAACAAGAACAATTATGAGTGTGGTGATATCAAAAATCTTCCTGCTAATTCGTGTGTTGTCGATATGTGTTAAGGTAATAACAGCGTGATGATATGAAGAATCTTCCAGCTAGCTATTTCGTGCGTATATCGATATGTGTTAAGTGATGCATTAGTAGTAGCTACTGGAATTCATTAACGTAGACAATAAAAAATAAAAATAGTATTAAGACTCAAACATTACAGGGCCAGTGTAATAGCTAGAAGTGGTTTTATATTTTTTTTGTGCTATTATGAACCACCATGATCATGTCTTAATATGAAAATGAGATGGAGTTCTAGTATGATTTGGTTTTTTTCTCTAAATTTATCCACCCTTCGTTGTATTGTAGTCTGATATCGATGATATCATTGCTGTAAATCAAGATCAAGATCAAAATCTTTTTTCATTTTCACTTACAGTCTAATCATCATCATCATCCTCGTCTTCTTCTTCATTTCAATTTTCTTCGTCAACAAGAACTGGATCTTTATCTTTTACCTTTATCGGCAGCTACAGCTACAGCTTTTTCAAGATTCTCATTTACATTTGTACGTCCCCAGCACGATTTATTTTTACTTATTTTAAGATCTATAGTAGTACCATCATTATTGACATCTTTGTACGTAATATGATCTTTATCATTATCTTTTTGAGACGTTGTTGACGATGAACTTTGGAATAGATCATATAATACATTCGATGTTTCTTTTGTATTATATAAATCTAATTCGATTAATGTATGAGTTGTATATAATTTCACATATTCCCGTATATGTTTGATATGTCCACACCACCAACGTGCTATTTGTTGATCTGTTATTAAATCTTTATTTGATTTTCTTATTTTTGGTTTTCTTTTTTTTTGTTTTAATTTTCTTCTTCTTCCTCTTCTTCTAACATTGTTGTTATTGTTATTGTTCATTCCATCGCCATCATTATTCGTCGTATTATTCGATATTGCTCCTTCTGCTACTGTTACTGCTTTTAATGCTGCTCTTAATAAGCCTGCTTTTCGATTTGGTCTTTGTAATAACATTTTAGCATGATCATACATTCTTATTTCATTATGAGTCATCAATGTTGTATCTAATGTCTTGTTGGAGAATAATGTTTCATTCATTACTAATATTGCATATGCTTGTTTTAAATTATATTCACCTCTACCATTATAGAAATTAAATCTTCTCTGTACTTTATTTTCAAGTTGTTCTTTATTTAATTGTAATCCTGGCATATCCATTATTGCCATTCTCGTCCTCATTGATTTCCAATTGGATATAGATCTAATCCAATCTTGTATTGGACGAAAATTTATTATGAAAGTTGATGATGGATATATCTCATGTAATTCATCTAATAATTGTATTTGTGGATACGATCCTATACCAAAACTGTAGTCCAATTGCATAAATGCATGTGCTGTATTGTATATTCTTGACGTAAAAAGTTGATTCTTTTTTTCTTTTGATAATTCCATCATTTTATAACCATTCTGTCCATGATTGGATGGTATACCAATACAACTAAAATATTCCTCTAATGTTGTCGAACCTTTTTATAATGTGGAATATGGTGCATATTTTTGTTTTATTTTTTTAAATAGTAGGCAACAAAAAAAAGGGCAAAAACACCATGTGAGTGTGAGAAAAATACACATACATTTTTTGTTCTTGCTTTCCTATAGAATAAACAAGTCAAGTCAAGTCAGGTCGATGATATCGTACTAGTATAGAAACAGTCAAAGTCAAAGACAAGAGTCACAGACAAAGTCAAAGACAAAGTCAAGCGAAAAAGAAAAAGGAAACGTATAATTAACGTAATGGTAACGTAACGTATATATACGTACCAGCTTTAGGAAATCCCATATTAAATATTGGTAATGACAAACGTTCTGTAGTACCATCTAATATATTATTTGCAATTTTTCTTGTTGCTTGTATATTAGGTACTAGACAACTTGGTGGACTCATTTTTATTTTATTAGGATCTGAATCTTTTTTCATAACATTTATAATATATTGATCAACTTCTAAATATTCTTTTTCATTTTCATTATTTGCATCATCACCATGATGATTATGTAGTGGTAATACACTTTGTAATATTTCTAAACTGGATGGTATACCATCAAAAAATGGATATCTATTATATCTCATTGGAATATCAATAGTAGATGTCGTATGATTCCACATTTCATAATATTTTAGATCCATTTGGGATGGTAATAATTGTGGTATATAATTTGTCGTCTCCGTCCTCGGTTTTGTTTTTGTCTTCATCTTTGTGTTTGTTGCTGTCCACGTTGCTGCTGCTGTCGTCCCATTAGCTACAACATAATCGACGTAATCGTCATCGTCATCGCCATCGCCATCGTCATCATCGACGTCATCGTCATCATCATCGTCATTACGTAGTGTTAGTTCAATTTTTTGTTCTAAACTCATATTACTACTCATAATAGTATTTGAATTTGAATATGAAAATTGTGATAGTAAATTTGATTCTTTTATTATCATAAATATACCAATTAAAAGAAGATATAATAATAATAATAATGGACGATGATTATTCTTACTTTTATCAGTAGTATTATTGCTTTTACTATTGTTGCTGTTGTTCTTCATTGTCGTCATGATTGTATCGTAGTAAAAATTCTTGATTTTATTTTATTTTCTCTCTCTCTTTATTTCTCCTACTACTGTATTCGAGACGAATGGACCGAATCGAATCTTTGTTGTCTTGCTTGCACAGCGCCCTCTTATCTTGACTCAAATCTTTTCCCGGTGCGTTCTTTAGTTAGTGGGGATTGTATTGTATGATAAATTGTACGACAAAGCAGAGCAAAGCAGAGTAGAAACAAATAATGATAAACAAATAACTACTTCACGTGAGCTGAGCTTGAGCTGCCTTTCTTTTATTCCCTACAGAGACTATACTGACGAACCGAATTCAATCTTTTGTCGTCTTGCGAATCGAATCGAATTCGCCTCTATATATCTTGACTTCACTCTTCTTTCCGTTCTTTTAAGTACAGTAGGCAGCAGGGGAGGATAGATAATAAACGGCGGTCGGTACACTACTTACGTTTGAGCTGCTTGCTTTTTTTTTTCCTGTTGTTAGTTTGTGTTATAGTCTGCTTTCTCAGATACCAGTATAGTAAGAGGAATTGATACTATACTATTTTTGTTTTGTTTTGTACTTGCTTTACTTACCAGTCATTATTATGTGATCTTCAAAATAAGAAAATTATGCATGGGAAAAAGTTATCATAACTGTACTGTAGCCGTTGGATATTATTTTCTTGGGCCCGATCGTACTATGTGTACTACAATACCTTGGGAAGGGTAGTACTATCTTACTCTACCTATGAATCATATGTACGTATACTACCTCTAGTATCTATGCTTCGTTGGTACAGTATGGCGCGAATCTTCAAGCGTTGGTTCAAATGCAAAAATCGTACAGTATCTCATTTTCTTCTGGAATGAAACGACTTAAGATTTTTCTTCTGAATGAACGTATTCAACCATCGACAAAATAAAATTCCTCCTCGGACGAAAGAGAAGATTTTTGAAAATTTCAGATCGGAATGAGAAGATTTGAAACAAAATTTGAAAAAGGAAGATAGTATGAAAAATGAAACAAGACCCAGCGACTATATGAAAGCAAAATACCTACTACAGTACCGCAAAAATAAACAGTCCAAGCAAAAGGCTCACAAATCTGTTTTATTTTATTCGTGTGAAACAAACTGAGCTACCAAAAACTACAACCGAATAGATTATAAGAAAGTTTAAAATACCTACTCCCACCGTGCGTAAGTTTTGATTCATTCGATATCGAATCCATCGTTTACTATCTGTATTATATCATCTTCTCACCTCCTTTCATTTATTCACGTTGCGTGGCGCAATGAACGACTGTCACACGCCATGATTGCATTTTGTACAATACTGTAAACTAAACTGTACCCCCAAAAACATTTAGCTATTGGCGAGACTACTGTACCTTACTCCCCTTTCGATTCTTTTATCATTATCACAATCAAACAAATCATAATTTAAAAACAAACAAACCAAAAATATAACCCTATAATAACATTCAACGACTACACTTTTGTGACAAGATGGCGACAGCGACATTAGAATCAGTAGCATCAAAGACATTAGAATCAGCAGCAGTATTTGCAAAGAGTTTCCCTAACTCCGAAATCGAAAAATTTCTAGATAGTGCGCATGGTGGGGGTGTGAACCAAGATATACTCGAATTGTGTGCTGGGTTATCATTTCTATCATACAAAACCAAGCAGTTGAGTGAATATGAAAACGATTTGAAAGAATGGAATCTTTGTAAAGAGAAATTTCCCGATCTATCTGTGCGTTTTTATCAGAAAGGTGAAACAACTCATGGGAACCCGCCATTATTTATTGGTATCACAACAGGATCAATATTAATCTTATGTTGGAGAGGTACACATACTCCTGGTGATGCTCTTAAAGATTTCGAACTTGATTCGACGGCACCATTTGAAGGTCAAACATTAGAGGTACAAAAAGATTTGTACAACACTATTAAGAATAATTACGAAATTAACTTTGGATCTATCAAGGAATATGTGAAAGGAGATTACAGTCAGGTAAAAGGTAAACAGGCAAAGGATGGTGTTCAAATTAAGAGAATTATCTTAACTGGACATTCTCTTGGTGCTAGTATAGCCAATGTAGCTCATCTATGCCTAAAACTTCCATCACATGATTGGAATGATCTTGTACAAACTTGTAAAGACGAAACTGTCTGTGTTCAAACTATCGCCTTTAGTGCACCAATGTCAATAATCATTGATAACGAATCGAACGACTTAAGGACTTTAATTCAGAAAGAGATCTATCCAAATATGATCAATATTTTATACAGTGGTGATGTAGTTCCACGTGCATATTCTATTCTGGAATATCTTCAAGAATTTGTTGATGATATCAATAATGGGAATAAAGAATTTTCTAGTAATGAGATTCTTGATGAAGCAGCAAAAAAATTGGTTGATTTTGCAGATAAAGTAGTACTTGTTGATCATGCGGAACAGGCAAAAAGGTACAGTCATGTTGGTAAAATTCTCATTATTAGTAGCCATAATGCTACTACTTCTATTTATGATTTATATGACGACATCCATGATTCGAAGAAATCATTCCGAAGTATTAAGTATTCTGAATACAATATTCCAGCCAACAAAACTGTTGCAACTGGATTGAAAAATCATTCGTTTGTACCTTTACACTATTAAAACAATACATAGATATCAACGAGTTTAGGTCCACAGTTTTTGCACTCTACAATTCTCTCTTCTAGCTCGTAATTGTAAAATAGAAATCAAATGGACCAAGGGTTAGTGTGGAATCATAGTGATTATTTCTCCTCCTCTTCTATCAACATATATGGGCAATAGGACAAGCTAAGTCAATTTTAAGGACACAAGGGTAGGAGACTAGAGCGAGAATATACTGTCAAAACTTAATCTAGTAGAATTATTTTACTAATAATAGTAATAGTATTCATTTATTTAGATTTAATATCCTTTCATTTATGTTATGCTATGCTGCATTCTCAGACGTATCGTAATTCATGTACGGTTGTAATTTTTAGTTTCTTCCTCTTATTTGGTCGATGCACGTTCCCATGCAGCACGGACAACATTCTTATATAATTGTGATACACTTAATGGTCCGACACCTCCCGGGACAGGCGAATATTGTTTCACTGCATCATTGAATGCAAGACTACCACTAGAACCAAAATCCGATAACAATCCATCGTGTTCTTCACTAAATGTTGTACCGACATTAACTACAACCGAATCTTGTTTCAACCAACTTGAATCAAGTACACCTGGTTCACCAACACATGTTACAACAATATCAGCATAACCAACTAATTTTTGTAAATCATCTGACGATGTTTTTGAATGAACCGTTGTTACAACTGCATCGCAACCACGTAACATATGTGCCAATGGTGAACCAACAATTCGACTACGACCAACAACTAATACATGTTTACCTTTCAATTCAACATTATAATGATTTAATAATTCCATTACTGCTGCAGGTGTTACTGGTGGAATAATTGTTGTTGCTGCATCACTACTAGCACCAGCCTTTTCAATTTGTCCAATATAATGTGCACCGTCTACATCACGATCAAATGGAATTTCATTATATG
The DNA here is from genome assembly GCA_900095095.1 of Fragilariopsis cylindrus CCMP1102. Taxonomy (NCBI): domain Eukaryota; phylum Bacillariophyta; class Bacillariophyceae; order Bacillariales; family Bacillariaceae; genus Fragilariopsis; species Fragilariopsis cylindrus. The sequence goes on from FMBT01000535.1 coordinate 45,216, forward strand.
CACGAAGTGAATCGATATGATCCGGAAGTGGCCACATGAGTTGAATACCATCAACGTCGTTGACTGCTAATTCCGTTTGGATGACAGCTATTAAGTTTTCGGTGGTGGTTGATTCAGCAGGTAAATGTAATTCTTTTACATCAAAACCATTATTTGCACCTGTTGATGTTTTATTAAACCATGAATTACGATCATTACTATAAATTTGCTTACGACGATCGCCATGATTGTATCGTTGACGATGATCATCACCAACCGTAATAACTAATAATGATGGTTTACGATCATTCGCCGATTCAAATTCTTTTGCGGATGCTTTTGCTTCTGCTAAAGAGAGTCTTGCTAATTCATTACCAGCAAGAAACTTTGTTGAGGATGGTTGCCAAAGACCTGTTGTATCCAAACCAAAATTGGATTCAACTTTAGACGAATCTTCGTTTAGTAACCACTTAGTGGCATCATTCCATCGAGTCGAATCAATGACACCGTATCGATCCCCTTGGAATGTTTCCTTGACGTAATCACTACATAATCCAACATTTTGAATTGTATAATCCTTTGAGTTATTCATATGATCATTAGATTCATCATCTAATCCAAGAATGCGTTTTGCTTCCTCGACACGTAATGCGGCATCATTTACGTTACGGATTGCCATATCCCATCCAGTAAATGTTGCATCTAAAAATGCATGAAGGATAGCACGTTTATCTGCATTTGCTTCTTCGCCGACAATCAGATCTTCTTCTGGTGTGAATAGCATTTGTGAGTAACCTAATTTAGCACCATTTAATCCTTCTAATGGTAAAGAATTAATAGAAAAACCTCCTGGTCCATCACCATGTCCAAAACGTTCAAGTGTAGGTACTTCAGTTGTTGAGTATGCTTGAATTGCATCCAACTTGCCATCGACAAGATCAGTATTCTTACTAGCACGAGGACTAGCAATTACAGAATACTTCTTCTTATCCGCGTCGTCGTCGTCCTTGAGGATTCTTTTCAATAGAGAGACGGTATCTTCATGTGCGCCAACAGTAATCACATCCTCGGCGTTTTTTTTGAAATCATTTTCAGCAATTGATGCTAAGCATAAAGGTGAAGTACGAAACATTGATGCAATAGCTTTTAGTTTTAATGATGAATCTTTATATAAAAGTGGAGTGAAAATATTTTGTTCCACACTACCAACAACAACATCATCATTATCTTGTGAAGAATCAGTATTGTTATTGTTACGATGATTACGAACTCGTTCCATTTCTAATCCAACAGGACAAATTGGTAAAAAATTCAAGTGATCGATACCAGCTTTTTCATATAATCCTTCTGTCATTGCACAAGCAATTCCAGAAAATTGTGGACTCATATAATAATCTAATTGGATTGCTACACTAACACTACTACTTTTGTTGCGACGACGTTGAGCTTGAGTTGTTGTCTTGAAGGCAGCATGACTATGACGACCGAGACGGCCATTCTTTGATGACACTTGATTTGAAAGGAATCGAATCATTTTTTGTTTTGTTTTTGTTTTTAATTTTTTTTTCTAGTCATGGTTGTTCGAAATTTAAAAGGAAGAGGGAAAATATATTGAGTGAAATGAAATGATGAGAAGGGAATATGTAAATAACCGCTTGATCAAAGCCTGCCTGCCTGCCAACTCACTCCGATCAAATCCAGATCTCCAACACACAATAATGTACTTACATCTGGGGGGTAGTAAAGTTGTATATATATTATGTTAACCCGGTGTTCTTCGTTCAAAAAAAATTTGAACGATAACTGTATTTTAAAAAAAAGCGTGTTTGAAAGAACCCGAGGTAATGGAAAGGAAACACGCACAGTTCTATATCTTGGAAAAGATAATTATAAGTTGTTGGGAACGTTACCGAGAACGATATAACGAAGATCAACAACAAGGTAGGGAGGGACAAACAATACGATAAGTTATTGTACTGGATTATTGAGAATTGGGAAGGTATGTAATGTAAATTATCTAAAATTATTGGAAGTGAATAATCAGGGGTTGACTTTTTCCGTCAAAATATTTTGAAAATCATCGGTATGTATGTAAGTTACGGTATCTTGATTTTTTAATATACACATCAAGCAATGAGGTCAATTCTTGGTCGCGTTGATTGACATCTTTTATTTTCAGCCATTCAATTTTGATGACGTTTTGATAATTTAATGAAATGTACTAGTACAGGCTCAATTTGAAACTATTTTATTCCTTCCAATGCCGCACTTGTAAATGTTCATCTTTTAAGTCTCCAATTTGTGAAGCACAATTTATTTGATACATTGGCACGTTGTGTATTGTAAACATTCACACCTGTGGATGTTATTGATCAATCAATTATTGATTTGCGTAGTTGATTCATGTGCCTTAGTACTTGAAGTATGTAGTTTAAGTTTTAAAAGTCTTATTTAGTATGTAGTTTAAGTTTTAAAAGTCTTATTTATAAAGGTTTCGATATTATATACTGAACATGACATACATGCATCAGTCAATAATACAACATTCACAAACCTGCAGCAAAACAGTAAGCGCCCTCTTTTCAAAGTGAAAAATGAACGGACGATTGATAACTGCACCACGTGCCTTAGATATGTAATGAATAATGGTGTCGAGGATATTGGTTTTTGGTAATTCTGATAGAGTGGTAGCAGTATATTGATATTATCGCTGATACGGTTGGAACAATAAAAAGAAGTAGCAAACAACGATGCTGTCGAGCTCGCAACATGTTAAGAAAGACATTGTTACGACTGCCATCGAGAACGGATCATTTACACCACAGCTGATTTAAGTGCCCACTCACACTCACAACTGGTGGTCCCTTCACATTGTCTTTGCACCTATACCGACGATGCATTTGCTGTGCGGCCTTATTGTCCGACAAATTGGTACCCTTGTTTTGTTGTTGCCCGACAAATCAAGGTGCACTTATCTTACGAGTATCTTGCCATACCATATGTTGCGAGTGTTGAAGTCCTTTTCGTCTCGGATAAAACAAATAATGATCCCTACCGTCCAAGAAGAAAATGTTCGGTATTACTACATATTCCGAAGACCACTGAAAATGATCCTACCATTTTGTCAGTGTCAATAATGCCAACGTGATCGCGCCTGATGTGTTAGCTACCAATGGTATCATGCATGTCATTATTGATGCTGTTTTTGAACCACCATCGATTAAAATGTCGTTGACTTTTTAAAGACGTGCCCTGAGATTGTTGAACCTGTTGTACCTGTTGTCCCTGTCGTACCTGAGGGCGGTGATAATGAAATTACCGATTAATCAGGTGATTTGTTTGGAAATTTAGATGTTAAAGATTTAGGTGATACCATTGATGTTGCCGTGGGGAATGCCTCCCAAGATCCAGATCTTGGAGAACAAGTGGGGATTGCCATCAACAGTGTCGTTCAATCATTCATGGGTCTGTCTAGTAGCGATGGCTGGTTTGGATCTTAAAATATTATATTATATACCATATGTATATGCGATATGCGGTACGTGTTGTAGTATGGTTAGTGGTACGAAAATTAAAATATAAGCTAGTAGTAATAACTAATTATATTTATACATACATATATATTATATTTAGTTAAAGATGTTACTAAATGATTACATTAGGACCGCTTGCAGAATGTAATCCATAAATAATAGATTCAATCCCACTCGGTGTGCGTTTGGTGAGGAGCTGAATGAATGATCTCCGCGAATTGACTCCAGAAGTACCAGTACTTTGGTACCCTTAATTTTTTGATGTTTGTGTTGTTTCTTTCAATTATTCTCCTACTACTTCTATTTGTGTATCTCTTTTGTCCCCTCTCTTTATTAGGTAGAAGGGCAACGAAATTGCGTTATAGTAATTTGAATATAATAGTACTAGTGATTTATATTATAGGATTATAAAAACATGACACATGCCGCCATAATGGTACCTCCAATAGCCGTGACAACAAACTCTTCCGAAAATTGCATTGCTCCGACAGCACCACCACTGGATCCCATGCAAGCATCCATTTCCATATTATTCCAAGAGCAAGTACAACCACTGATATACGCAGGATCTGAACCACTAGATGTCATGCTGTTCACAGTACTCTGTGCAAAGTCTTTGAAGACGACGTCGTTGCAATAGTCGTTGCAATCATTACCATCGCGATTGAGACCAATATCGGAACACGATACTGTATCATTCTTATCATCCAAAGCGCTAGTGGGAAAAACGAGTTCCTTTTCATCGAATTTGCATGCCTTTTGTCCGTTGGCGAAAGTGATATTCACGGCACCATCATTGGAATTACCAATCGCAATATAATCGCAAGCACAAACTTGGTATTGCATTATAACCATGTTGGCGCTATCATCAATTAAAATTCTCGAACCAGAAATACTGACACTAGATGGTGCTCCTCCTTCAGCATAACCACAGAACACATCGCAACTAAAATCATCATCATTATTTGTTGTAATTGGGGAAGTCGTTGTATCCACAACGTTATCTACGCATGTCAAAGGCCAAGTCTCGTTCGTTACAACGGAAGCAATTTCAGCAATTTCAGCAACAGCTACATTGGTATCGTAGTTGTTGGTGGCAAATAGGGTGAGAGCGAAGATAGATTTGATTGAGGCAGCAGCAGCACGCATTATTGTTGTACAGTAGTTTGCGGTTTTGATGAGAAAGAATCAACGAAAGTGTTTAGAAAAAGAGAAAAGTAATGAGTGTACTTTCAAAAATATATTATATAAAATATGAGGTTGCTATCAACTAACTTACAGGAGCGGTTTTTGCCTCGGTGAGTAACAACATTAATTTCACGTACGAGATTAGTTGTGTTGTCAATATCTTTTACCTGGTCAATAACATTAATTTCAAATCGTGGAAGCGTTGAAAATTTAAATTCAATATTACCTACTTCCTCCAGCGAGCGCTAACTTATGATGCGCTATTGTTTGAAAATTTAGCGTTTGTGAAAGTACGCTAAAACCTTAAAATCTACCCAATCGACAGGAAATTACAAAAATAAAATGAGATTTTGAAAGTTTTCGAATCACTCTCACTGCTTCTGCGTGCGTAATTTAGCGCTCAGTGAATTAGCGCTCGCTGGAGGAAGTTAAGATAGGATTTAATTCAGTCCATACGCGATGAGATTGACGAGAATCAATCGTATTGTATCTCCACGACTCGCCACTAGAACACACAAGAATGTAATAGAGTTCCGTCGACGATTGATCATGCGCAAATTCAAGAACAAGAAAAGAAACATTCACAAAACGCTGTCACCAGTTTTGTTCTTCTCATATGAAATGTATGGGGTGGACGAGCAGACTTTTTCCAGGCATTATTTATCTGTAACACAGTGATGTTGGAGGGAGGTGTGTAAAGTTTGAGTACTGCATGTTGTGTTTGTGCTTGTACAAGTATTTCTTTCTCTTCTATATGATGAGTTCAGTCCTGACAGTCAGGCAGCAACAGCAGCAGCAGCAACAGCAGCAACAGCAACAAGTGGTAGGTGGGAGAGTAGAGTAAAGCTCTAAGAAGGATGATGATTGCTTCTATATCCTCCTCTCCTTGACTATGCTATTCTAGATCATAATTACGTGATATATTCATGTGGTGTGAGCACTGCTTAGTAATCATATGATGGGTGGACACACACACACACACACACACACACACACACAGATAAGGTAGAGATTACTTGCTTGGATCCACACGGAACGCACCACTTACTTTCCCACGAAAAAATGAGAATATAACCATGAGGGACCAGTAGTATAATGAGAATATTGGTGGAAGTAATTACTCATAATCCTCTCATATTATACAGCAAGAAAATGGAAAGTTTTCAGCTGGACCAATTCACATGGGGGACAGATAAAACCGCTCCTCTTTCAAGTAGTTGGGTATCTTTAAATCTACATCCATCCCTCTTGCTCTCTCAACTATAAGATTACACGTGCAATTTAGTATGTTAAATTATGGATGGGTTGACATATGTAAGAAGGCATGCACCAGTTACAGCTGGCAATTTATATGCATTGTAGTAATAATATCTAATAGGTACAATAATATAGTTGTTCCATCAGTATCTCTTTTCTTCTCTTCTGTTGATGAGTGAGTTGAGTCTTGATAGACAGCAGCAACAGCAATAACAACAACAACAACAACAACACAGCAATTAAGAAGTAACATTGTGAGAGCAGCAGCAAGAATATTCTGCTTGAGAGCGCAAAGAAATTTGAGTCTTTATAGACATACATTAGCAACAACAAGTAGGTAGTATTTATGATGTGAGAACAACAGGACCTTGGGGCACTGATAAATTTAGGGGGGGTTCAGAAATTAGGTAAAATATGCTCAGTGTGGAGCATACCGCTTTGTAAAAAAGCGGGTAGGGATACCTGCTTTTCTTACCTGCTTTACTTACCTGCTCTGTAAATAGCAGGTACCCATAATGCTTTGTATACCCCTTTTGCAAAATAAACAACTAGTTGTAGATTTCTCCTACAGGGTGTCCAAGAAAATGGGTAAGGTGGACAGAAAGAATGTACTGTTATAGCTGGAACAATCCACAGGAGAATGTCTTTTAGCCAGTTTCAGTCTTAGGACTGATGTCATATTCCTTTTCAAACAGTGGTGGATATATTTTATATGATTGGTTGGGAGAAGTAAACAAGGAAGGCATGCACCAGTTTCAGGTTGCACTTTGTTCACATTGCACGTACCAATAATATGGCCCCCAACCTTCACCCAACCCTATGCTCTACTTTTCTACAACATTCATATCCCTTTTGGGTAAAATCAATGATTACTCAATTGTTCAAAAAAATGTGCAACAGTATATTTTAGCTAGTTCCAAAAAATAGGTTAGTAATGTAGCGCTAGAATTAGCATAGTAGTAAGGAGATTACCAATTTGGTGATGGAAATCATCTATCATTTTCCTTCTACTTATACCTAACTGTTACCAAAAATTGGCAGGGGCACATACTGCATCCGGCAACACAAATAAAAGAGCCATCTATAGAACCAAGAAAGCAACTAGTGGTAGGAGGACTTAATCCCTACAATTTTTGAAGAGGTAACAGGTACAAACACATATGATATTCTGATGCAATTGGATGCAGTAGTAATCTTTTCTTTGAACAGTTGTGCATCCCTCTCTACTCTCTGGAGAAATACAACCACTACAGCATGTTGTGGGTACAACATTGTTAAGGAGGATACACTAATACTATTCTAAATCAAATAATCAAGAAGTACTGTAATACTTGCTATCTACTGGTGGTATGATTGGGCTTGTATTCCAAATGACTTGGAGACTGGCATTCATTCAGTCAAATCATTCTCAAAAAAATTCTACTAATAGCTTCTACTAAGAACAACACTATGTGGGAAGTGATACACAGTTAATTATACTAGCATATTGATGTTAAGTGTTTCATGGTATTATATTTGTACTGCTATACCTCTAGTCTGATACATACCCCTATATCAAAACCTTTTTGAGCCACCACTTGTCTTACCTATACCCCCTTATTACTTTAATGTAGCAGAGAAAGAGATGTGATTGGGTTCATCCTGGTCACAAATTATTAAATACCACCAGGTAACAATGTAGAACCAATCCTGCTTGAATGCTGCTGTTGCTCTTTTATTAACAATAAGATTTTGCATGTCAAGACTCTTGGCAGAAAGAATGAAAAGGTGATTTGAACCGATATCACATTATATCATACTCACTCACATACTTTTATTGTTGAACTATCATTCATTCAATCATTCATTCATAAGATATCTCTAACTAACAGCTACTATCTACTACATGGAAGAAGTGATACTATAGCCTATTATTGAAGGTAAGACCTAGAAGTGATCTATACATCAGCATGGTAATGGATGACATGGAATTTCAGATTGTTCTGCCATTTTATTATGTACTGCTGCAGAGGAAAAGACCATACCTGCCCGTCTGACACTAGCCACCCATTATCCTACCTAGCTCTTTTGCATATTACTGTAGTCAAAGAAAGAGGAATGATTTATCACAAAACAATAATAGCCATTATCTTTCAGTTATAATTACTTAGCCCAAGTTGTTAGCCCAAGTTGTTGTAGACATGATTTGGCAACAATCTTCTGGAGGATGATATGGGCCAACACCATAAGCTACTTTACTATAGATCACAACATGCTACTAATGTAGGAAGAGAGGAATTTTACTAGTCATGGAAACTCATGACTAGAACTATTTTTGGTATGTGGGGGCTTTGAGTAGGTGCTGCCTGCTCATAGCCTTGTACGTTACCAAAATAGTACTGTACACTACAGAAAGAAAGCACCCTCTTGTAGAAGTTAGGGTGGGGTAGGGATAGAAAGAAAGGGTGAATAGTTAAATGCATTTCCAACACAACAAAATAAAGAGCTTATAAAAGAGATGTAACTAGCTCAGCAAGTTGAAAGAAAAAGATGAAAACTGATCTTTGAAATTAATTGGTGTCAGCTCTTGATGTGCTGTGCACGTGATGTGCACATGATGTGAAGGACAGACAGGTATGTCATCACATCATGATGTGCATTTCACCTATTTGCTTCAACTTAGGGCGTAATATAGTACTCGGCACAATTATTGTGCGGCGTTAATTTTTATTTCAATCCGTAGGAAGTTTGCGAACTAGGGCTATGTGTCTTTCAGTCCCAAAGAATGCAGATATACTTTTCTTCAATCATCGAACAAAAAAAAATGAAAGGCGATTTTGAGAGAACCCAACAGAGCCATAATAAAGAATTCCTCTCCATATATTACGACCAGAGGTTGGTTTGTTTTTTGATCGTGAAAGCGTGCTACGACGATTGTCATGACATGCATCACGTACACATACTAGTAGGTCCTAGTACAAGTTCAACATCATTAGCGTATCAATCACAATTCTAAAAATCTTTACTTAAAACACTGTAAATCTCGAGGGTGTGTCAAAAAGAAAAAGCGATGCATTCGCTTCCCCCGTACAACTATAGTACTTGAAGTACATAACAAAAAACGACGCACTCATCGAACTCTTCCACCCTCTTCTTTGTTGTTAGGGCCGTAATTAAAATACAACTTCCTATTCAGTTTATTGTTCCTCGATCGTGATCGTGATCTTCCTTCATCTAAGTTGAACTCAGTACCGTATTGTACATCGCCTTTGCTTCATAAATTGTGAAATTGCATACCTTTTTGGACTCCTACAAAACATTTTCTTTTTTCGAGAAGCTCACCTTGACATCGTATTCCGTAGCTGTAGCTTCACTCATAACATTTTCTTTTTTCGAGAAGCTCACAAAAAAAAGATATATAAGATTTCTCGTCGTATCAAAAACATACCTCTCTTCCGACAATCTCGTCTTCTTCTTGTGTCGTCCTTTTCCAAACGAAGTCCAGAAAAATCTAACAATAATTTGCACTCAACTCAACTAAACTCATGGAAAAGAAACCTTTACTGTAACCAAAATACACGCACCTACCTCCCGAACTCTATCTCCTCGTCCGTCCGTTTTGGTGCACGTCGAAACGTAAAAAGAAAGAAGATACACACAGCTCAACTCAAATCAACTCATCTTACACTCAACTCAACTCAACTAAACTAAACTAAACTAAACTAAACTAAACTGAACTGAACTGAACTGAACTGAACTCAACTCAACTCAACTCAACTAGCTCTATCAAGTCATACTGATTACAATCAATACATCATGCTTGGTTTAATTAATGATTGTACAGAACAACTCGTTATCACCAAATTTGGTTTAGATGCATGGCATACAATAAAAGAAAATGCAAAATGTGATGTAAAAGATTATGGTTTTATTTCACATGGACATTATCCTGATAGTGCAACGGTTGATATTGTTGTTGCTGCTGCTGCATTACTAAAAGTTGGTGTTGATGATGTATTAGAATTATTTGGACATTTTTTCTTACAATATACTATTGAGAAAGGATATGATAATTTATTAAGATGTCAAGGTTCAAATTTACGTTTATGGTTATCAAATTTAAATGCAATGCATGCACATTTACAAAGTGCAATGCCTGCTGGTAATTTTCCTGTATTTTGGTGTGAAAATTGTATTACACATGAGGGAACAATTATATTACATTATTATAGTATTCGTGGTCCATTATTAAGTGGTGTTGTGGTTGGTATTGTTAAAGAGGTTGCTAAAGTATATTTTGATGTTGAAATTGATATGGATAAATTAGCAGTACAAGATGAAAACGCAGACCAGCAATGTACAACATGGCGTATATCATCTATTGATCCAGCAATGAGTTATAAATTAACAACTGATAAGGGTAAAAAAGCGAAGAAATGTGCAATGACTGGTCTGGATGCTATTCATAGGATGTCTAATCAAGATGATGATATGAGTGCAACTACTGCAAGTTCATTCTCATCAATGCCAATGACATGTCCATTCACGGGTGCTTGTTGTAGTCCGACTGGACGTGATTCTTCTGGTATTACTCTTACTTCCTTGTACGAAGAAGAAAAATTAGAATGTCCATTCGTTGGTGGTGGTGGGAATGATGCTTTATCTCGTTGTGTTTCTAAACAAGATCAAACTAGTACTCGAAGTCTTAACGTAACATCCGATGAAGCGATGTACATAAAAGAAAAATTAGAATGTCCATTCGGTGGTGGTGGGAATGATGCTTCATCTCGTGGTCTTTCTAAACAAGATCAAACTAGTACTCGAAGTCTTAACGTAACATCCGATGAAGCGAAGATGTTAATGGGTAAACTTATCAAGAGAACTAATAGTACTGAGAATTTAAAAAGAATAGCAGAGAGCATGAATGGTGGTGGTGGCACCAGTAGTGGTGGCAGTGGTAGTGACGTAGTATTGGACTGCGTCGGATCGATACCAGCATCACCAACACCCAAAGGAAAGAAGAAGGCGGCTATTAGTAGTAGGAAGTTAAAGAAGAAGGCGAAGAATGCTGCTCTTGTTTCAAAGATATCAATGGAATATACGAATGGACTACCATCATCTATGGTTTGTTCGATTTTTCCATATCATGTTGTAAGTACTCTGATATCTGATGTGACGTGATGTGACAGTTCGATTCGATTCGATTCGATTCGATTCGATTCAATTCGTTGTTTCGTTTTGATTTCATGTGCCGCTGAACCCACTAACATTCCATAATTCCATAATTCTACTCTCCCTCTCTATATTTTCTTCCTATCTCTTTCACCTCCCCTACGAACAAATAAACACACTATATTGCCACACCGCCGATTTGCCACCGCCGTGTCCATCATCGTCGACAATAACAACAACGAAAACGATCTTCAAAAACAAACAACAATAACAACAACACTACCACCTCTTTTGTTAGATGGTGGATGTAAATTTCATGATCGTACAAGTTGGTTATGCATTACCAGAAATTTTAATGCGTGATGAGGAAGAATTAGTTGGTCAATCTATTGGTGATGTATTCAAAATTGTTAAACCAATATTAGGTGGTTGGGACTGGCCAACATTACAACGATTAGCTGATCAGAAATTCTTCTTAACACCCCTTGGTTTTCATGATGTAAAGACCGGTGCAGAAGTTGAATATACTAATTCTGGTATTAAATTTAAAGGTAATATGGTACAAATATCAACAAAGCAAGCAATGTTCGTGTTAAGTCCAGATGCTGATAATATTACTGAATTAACAACAATGGGTTTAACATTGAGTGATTTACCATTACATTCATTTCAACGTGATGTTGTATTTTTAGGTGAACATATCGCATCTGAAGTCCGTACAGCGCATAAACTCGATAAATTAAGTAAACGTCTTGAAAAAGAAAAGAATTTATCAGACACGTTATTAAATAGTATGTTACCCCGATCGGTGGCTGAAAGTATGAGAGCCGGTGAGGCAGTTGAACCATTACTTTATGAAAATGTTACATTATTCTTTAGTGATATTGTTGGATTTACAAGAATATGTGATCAAGTTGAACCACGGGATGTAATTGATATGTTAAATCAATTATATTATGTTATGGATCATTTAGCATCCACTTCAATTTATATAAAGTTGAAACAATCGGTGACGCTTATATGTGTTGTTCTGGGTTGCCAACACCGACCGAACAACATGCACAAAATGTTGCTAATTTTGCATTAGCTGTTCGTGAATGTGTCCATTTAGTTGAATCACCTGTTGATCGTAAACCATTAAAACTACGAATTGGTATCCAGTAAGTATTTTTTATCTGTATTATTCTGTTGGTAGTGTTGTCATCTAGTATATGATTGTGCTTTTATCTCACCCTAACTGCATATTACGTTTACTTTATTACAGTACCGGGCACTGTATGGGAGGTGTTGTAGGAACACTCGCACCACATTGTAAGTTTTTGTAATCAACAAATCGTTTAATTTTATTGCGGGGGGGGAGGCGATGATTCTTTCTTCTTTTCTCGCTCAATTTGGATCTTAGATTTTTAATAACTTTTCGTCGTCGCCCTTATGATTATTCTATTGTGATTTGACTCACGTTTGTTATCTTAACTTTACCTTACGTTTGCATTTATTTTATTGCAGATTGTTTGTTCGGTGATATGGTCAATACAACAGCACGACACGAGTCGACTGGTATGGAAGGGAAGATCCAATGTTCCAGTGTATTACATGAGCATCTTGCAGAATATTCTGCCGATAGTAAAGGTCCGATGTATAACTTTACACCACGTGGATACGTTGATATGAAGGGAAAGGGCCAATGCTATACGTATTGGCTTGATGGGGGTAGTGAATACAATGGACTTGCCGGTCCTACCGTAATATCCGAATTACGAAAACAAGTCAAGCAGTTACTTCGTCAGAAGAAATGGAAGGAACTAAAAATCTTTAAATTTGCTCGACGAGCTAGTAACGCAAGTACGCTGGGTCCAGCCTCTGCTTGTAGTCACGATCTCGGATCAATAACAACAGAATCCACGACAACTAATAGAGACGATACCATTGAATCATTTGCTCTTGATGAATTGGTTGGGAAAACAGAAACAGACGCCCCTACCTCGTCGATGTCCGACAAGTTTTTCAATGGTGTTGATGTTGATGTTCCTGTGGATGATGGCGATGATGACGATTTATCTAATCACGATACGGTTTCTTTTATTGCACTTAAAAAGACAGCGTGGTCACACATTAAGTGGAGTCCAGACCTTTCACGTAAAGACCTTGTTGATGCGATCCATGGATTACTATCCAGTATGCTTTGGAAGTGCTCAGATGATGTCATACAGTCACGATCAGATGTACCTACACACAAGGAATTCCTAGACCAAGAGTTATTGCGATTCGTTGACCGCATCTCTACCTTATATAATGACTGTCCGTTCCATTCATGGACTCATGCATGTCAGGTTACTTTATCTGCTACTTTTCTTGTAAAGGAGTACCACAAGACAAAGGATGAATTTGGTGGATCGTTCGATAGTCATCCATTTGTTCGTTTCACTGCAGTCTTTGCTGCTCTTATTCACGATGTCAAGCATCTTGGCGTTCCTAACGCACAGCTCAAGGAAGAGGGTCATCCACTGAGTGAAGTGTACTATCAAGGAAGTTACCTAGAGAGACAATCCATCCAGGTTGGATTGGGTATATTCATGGAGGAATTTACTGAGCTTTCTACTACGGTCCTCGAGCTTTGTCCCGAGTTTATTCATCTCGTTACGTCCGCTATCCTCGCCACGGACATCTCAAATAAAGAAACGGAACGAAAAGTCCAAGAACGATTCGATCGAGTGATTGTCGCTACCGGTAAGGACTATGCTGTTACGGAACTTGATAAGACCCAATCCGTCGTCGAACATATACTTTTGCTTGCTGATGTGGGTCATTGTTCACAAGGATACGATAACTTTCTCATCTGGAATGCCGCATTCTTCCATGAACGTTTTCAAGGTTTTCAAGCTGGTCGTGGTAGTGATCCTCGTCAAGAAGAATGGCATCAAGGGCAAATTGGATTCATCGAAGGTTATATCATCCCTCTTGCGGTACGATGCAACACCCTCATACCTCAGTGTAAATTCTCGAAAGGATCACGTCGTATCGTTCGCAAATGGAAGATTGACGGGAAGGATTACTGTGACAAGCTTGTTGAACATAGCATAGAGGCGGAAAAGGTAACAACAACGACGACGTCGTCGTCCACAACAACAAAGAAGAATCGAAAGCGATCTTCTGGGATTCGAAAAATGTTCTTTCCTAGTAGAAAATCGTTGAGTGATGGCTACGTAACACCACCTAAGATAAGCAATAGTCGATTACGACAAGCTAAAGCTTCGCTATAATATGACTAACTAACTAACTTTTATAAGGATAATTATGATTTGAAATATAACAATAGAAAGAAAACATTCAACGACTAGACTGCGCGTACAGTACGACAACTAACTAGAAAGTGTATCTCCCATTCAGTCTTTCTGCATGATAATAGCGGGTACCCCTACTGGAAATTATTTTTATAGCGTGTTTTTGCAGAGTAGGGCATAACCGCTTTTTTTCAACCAGGTAAGCAAAGCGGTTATCCCTACCTGCTTTTTTCAAAGGGGTAAGCAAGCGGATATGCATGAACCCTATTTTTCAAAGCGGGTAGGCAAAGCGGTTATTCCCTACCACGCTAAAAAATAAAAGAAGTATTTAGTTTCTAGCAAGCCCCCAAAAATTATTAGTGCCGCAAGGCCCAGGTTATATTCTATTTTTGTTGTTTTACTAATATCATTTTGTGTATTTCTTCTTTACTTATTTGTTATTATTATATTTATTCATGGCACGTAATTTCTTTTGTACTTCCGGTGATATTCTTGCTCCTAGTCCTTTTTGCATTTTACTATTTTTCTTGTTGTGTACCATTAATTTTTTTTCTTTTTCTAGTTTCAATAATTCCTTTTTCTTTTTCGACAATGAGGATGCTTTTAAGGATGGTGGAGTATATCGACGACTTGAAAATCTTTCACAATAACGTCGTCATTATTTTGATTTTGATTAGTATTAGTAATAGTATGATGATCATTATTGCCGTCGACATTATTTCTTTGACCT
>FMBT01000538.1:0-59385 GCA_900095095.1 Fragilariopsis cylindrus CCMP1102
CTGTTGAAAGTTGGGTTATCATCGTCGTTATTGTTCTTGTTGTCGGTAGACTCCATCGAAAGTAGCTTCAGTAACAAATCCGGTTCTCGACGTATGAAGAAATAAAGACCATCTAAGTGTATGTTGTCGTCAATGGCAGCTAATAACAAAACATTTGATGTGACATATTTATTATCTGACTTCTCGGCTAGGGTTGTTTCTACGACCTTCATTGTTTTATCTCTTCCTAACAACTTACAAGCATCACTGAATGGTGTATCACCATCATTGGTCTTTTTGAAAGAGGATACAGATTCCTTCCTTTTCGGGAAAATATCGAATTCCTGCTTTATACACCAATTGGAAATCTTCAATGGTTGAATCTGGTATGGATGATTCTTCACGTGGTGCGTATGGATGAAGAGGTAGATTGCCATTTGAATTGTCACCCCGTAACAATGCCGTCGGATCCCAGTCGACTAAATAGTTAAAGCGCAGATAGTAGCCGGATTCGGGAAAATGAAGTAGATCGTATTGTTGAATGTCCTCTTTTTTGAGAAGACCCATTTTCCTTAATCGTTTCAACACTTCAAGGAAACAACGATCAACGATTTGTTGTGTTCTGTATCGGCAAAGTGATTAGAAAATATGTGAGATACTGTAAAACATTATTTCCATTCATGTCTCGATCAATAATCCTGCACGATGTTGTTCCTCAAACAAGCCAAACTCGATCGCTAGCCTAGCCAAGAGTGGAATAAAATATGCAGCCTTTGGATTGCAATGAAATGCGTCTGGTAAAAACCACGATAGGTTTTGAATCGGATATGAACTTTCGTCGTCGTCTTCCGAGTCGTCGTCTTCTTTCCTTGAAAGTACATGAGGGAAAAATCGTATAGCAGTTTCTACTTCCTCTTCCGTATCACGATTGTTATCCAAACCACGATACTGTTCCGGATCAGGATTTTGGTCGCACAAAAGCTTGTGAACATCATCACATAGATGATCAAGAAATATTTCTACTAGTTCATCAATTTTATTCCGATTCTGAGTCGGAAATTTATCATAACTCCGCTCGAGAATTAGTATTACTTTTTTCCTGAGATTTTGCGGCTGTTGTTGACGTGCAACTCGTCTGGCGATTTGATTAGCTTCTACTTCGATGTTTCCGTCGTTCATCGTGCCCAGACCAACAGTCTTGTTTATGTTTTAATGTTTATGCTGTTTGCTTGTTTGTTTGTTTGTTTGTTTGTTTGTTTGTTTGTTTGTTTGTTTGTTTGTTTGTTTGCTTTGTGTTTTTTGTTGTCAATTCAATTTCTCGCGGTTAAAAATTTGGTTAAAATACAAAGTTTCTTCAATCCCCTCCAGCAAGTTTTAAATTCAAATTTGAAAATCTTTATTGTACAACAGAAACGAAAATGCATGATAATAAAATATAAAAATACGACAATAAGCGTACAACATCAACAAACGGTATTATACCTACCGTACCTATAAATACAGTAAAGAACAGAAAGTCAAGACGATGAAAAGCATAACAACGAGTAAAAGTGCTTTACTCCTTATAGGAGTAATCATGACGAACGTGTCATGTTGGCAGCAGGCGGTGAATGCATTTACGACAACGCAAATAACTTCGACGACGACGACGAGGAATGTTTATGCTTCAATTTCTCGAGGCACTTCGTCGTCATCTCTTTCTCTATCTTCAACAGATGATCAGCAACAGCAGCAACAAGCGGAGCAGCAGCTTCAACAGCAAAAGCCTGATCTAGTAGATCAGAAAATATTTCTGAGTGCTATTGATCGTGTCCGTGATGAAATAGATGCTCAAATTCGTTTTCAGGAAGCAGCGGCGGCGGCGGCAGCAGCGGAAGAAAGAGGTGAAGTGCAGCAGGAGCAAGTTCAAAATCAAGATCAAGATCAACAACCGCAATTTATGTCAAAAGAAGAGGAAGCAAAACAAGATGGATATATCTATTTAGTTGGAAAAATTGATTGTACATTACCAATTGGGACACAACCAGAATTAGACTTAACTGAATCGGACGGACCACTTGTTTTAGTGACAGGTGTCGGTGACAATACACGTGATGCAACGGGAATGCAACAATTTGATACAATTACTAAAGTTATTGTGAACGATGACACAAATCCTATGGTTATTGTTACAAAGCAAACAACATTACAAGAAACAGGTGGTGCATTAATGGCGGCATCACAACATGCGTTGACATTAGGTAAATCAGACATCCAATTAGAGGTGCAACGTCTAATTAAAGGCTATTATGCACCAGAAACTAGCGCCTAATAAGCAACAAATAAGTATCGTAATGCAATGGTTTTGTGCTGTTTGAGATGAGACAAGAATGACAGTCGTATCATAATACTAAATTAACTGATGAGTTTTTTTAATAGATCGAAAAATAAATAAAACACGCAACAATATTCAACAACAACATGCATAAACGTATCTACACGACACATACCAACTAAAAAAGAAAAGCAAAATAAGATGGGAGGAAACGAGGGTTATAGCTTACACGTACATCAAATTTAATTCATCTCTATCTTTAATTTAATCATGCATAATCGTACTCTTTACGTTCCTATAGTTTAAGCCTTTTCTTCTTTTAGCTCTACACGGACGCCATTATTTCAGCTATCTTATCCTTGTACTCTTCCTCAGTCAGTAATTCACGAATAGCTTCGAGTGCTTCAAGTCTTTCTTCTGAAGTTTTTCACCACCGAATGATTCTGGTCGTACAACCGGAACAGCTTTTGCTTCCGCATCCAAAAATATTGATCGTTCTGCTGCTGTAAATTCTGTTGCTACCAGGACGGCACCCCCCTGATGTCATCGTCGTTTTCTTTGTTGCTGTTGCTGTCTTTGTCTTCGTCTTCGTCGCCGTTGCTGTTGCTGTTGCTGTCACTGTCGCTGTCATGGCTGGTTTGGTCATATTATTTGATAATCTTGACATGTCCTTGCCATCCCAACCACTTTTTGTTTTCCATCCGGACGTATAAATGTACTGGCCAGTAATGGGGTAATGGTGTTAGTCCCGCTTGCTAGCTAGTGATTCCAGGATCTTATCAAGGATGTGCCACATTGGAAGCAGTGTAATAGAAAACATGATGGCTGACTGATAAGATCTTCACCAGGCCTGCCATTTGAAACAGTGGACAGTTTTAACCGACATTATGAGGCATCAAATAAATGGAGAGGCTTACTTAGTTAGACTGTTGATATCATATGCATGGGGTCTACTAAATACTAGAAAGAGAATCAAAGATTTCTTCAGTAAAAGATGTGACTTTGTACAACATGGGAAATGCTACGCTCAGCTGGTGCAGCTAACAATGTGGACCAAACTTAACAGCCCACTCTGATGTTGCAGTACGAGAATGCATTGATGACTTGATGCTTAGCTTGGTCAGACATAGATAAATGTCATACCATCATAAAAGTGAGAGAGTTTTATTGCATGATCTTGCTCTCATTCTTTCTCACACACTATTCACAACTAGTCTATTGCTATTATTACACCATATATAACTTTCCCTTTTGGGTTTACACAGGCAGAGAGATGATTAGTGGACTGTTTCAGGCACAATTTTGGTGGGCTAGCTTGTGGTGGAGGAAAAATACAACAACCTGGGGAAACACTTACTGACTAGTATAGTATTACAAGTGCAACAATAAATGTGGAAGAAGAATCCATCAAGGGCAGGTATATAGTATGGAGATGGACCAGACACCAAGTAAATAATAATAATTGTAACAATGTGTGTTATGATTATTAATTAGACTAATAAAGTGGCGGCCTTCATTGTCTTGCTAGCTAGCCTTTCTAAGTTAAGTAGGGTGAGGAGTGAGCGACACGGCAGCTAATACATGTTTAGTCTGGTTATAAAATGATTACACATGCTATGCTTTATTCACTATCCAAATACTTGTGATTGTACTAGTACTACACAGGAGTGATGATGAAGTAGTATTGTTCGCTCTTCACATTCCAACATGTCATGTTCGTATGCATGAATTGGTGACAAATTCAATCGTACGTAAGAAAAGAACAATCATGTTCGTATGCATGAATTGGTGACATGTCAATCGTACGTAAGAAAAAGAACGCAAATCAAAACTGCAGTTTAGTGATGCATGCTCCTTGTTGTTTATGTTAGTTCTATCCCTGAGTCACTGGCAAAGCAGAAAAGCTCTCCTCTCCAGCCATGCGCTAATTAATTAAGGCGAACGCGTGAAAATATTCAATAATCGCGCGGAATTTTGAACGGTTTGCTTTTTTGATAGCAAGTGACAACTCCGCTCAATCGCAAGCCGTCTTATTTTTAACTATTTTTTGGAGCAAAGTGCGACAACTTTGTTTGTTCTTCGTCTTTCTGGTGTTAACAAGAACAATCAGTCGTTTTTTTTATAATACTAGTGAAATGTACATTAATAGTGAAGTGTACATTATGCTTTGTCTAGTGAAACCAGTGTACAGTACATTATTATTTGCATACAGTAGCGTGCTAACAACACGCGTGTTCGTGCTGTGTGATTGCGAGGAATTGAAAATTATTTTCTGTGCAATCCCTTCACCTGCAAAATTTCCTCGATAAAACTTTTTCAGGAACACAAAACTCCCTTTTCATCTCATAATTTCCTTTTCTGCTTTCTTCTCAATACGCATCGAATACGATAAAAACAACCAACAAATCACATCACACTCAACCAACCAACCCAATCAATTGCTTCATCAAACAAGCAATTAAATAATCAACCTTGTCACTCAATTTTCATTCATAATATGCAATAAATTGTTCCACCAGACTTCCATAACGGTACGTTCAGCCTTGGCAGTCGTATCGTTACGTGTATTTCGTTCGTGAATTTTCCTCCCTGAGAAATTTTCAATATTTTTCGTGAACTTTTTTTCGCGTTGGGGTTCTCAAAGTTTGTCAAAAACAAGACCTCTTCAAAAAAAAACGCTTAAAAATACGTTAAATTGTGGTTATCTGATTCCATTGACGCAGAAATATACACAGCTGTTTGACATGCGTTTTAAATATTGAAGTTATTTTGTTCGCATGCGATTATTTTAGTAATTTTTACTACTGGAACGGTCAGGGGTCTCGTGCTGTGCCTGTGTGTGCGCGCTCTCCAGACCTCTTAGTCACTTGTCCTTCTGTTTTCGATCAGCTTATCAGCCTATCAACCACCACCTCTTTTTTTAAGACTGAAATACTACGTTAATTTATGTTTATGGAAGTACAACGTTTACGTACATATGCATTCGATCGTAATTTTGACACAAGTGTTTGTTCTCAAAAAATAACAACACCACCAACTTAATCAACAAACTCACAAACATCCATCCTATTACCCTCATGTCTATCATTTAAATTATTGAAACAATCAACAGAGATAGTCTGATTTCAGTTGCCTTTGGGCTTCCCACCAGACCTTTTCAGGTCTTATTTTAATTCCTTTTTTTCGCGAGAAAGTGTACGAGCTCTCGCAACTTCTAACTCTCCCCACACCAACAACACACACACAACACACCATCATCATATAAAATATACATAAAAAACATCATGTCGACATCAACCTTACCCCACATTCAAGTAAATGTTCGATTATGTGGGTCCATTCCTCGAGTTGATTTATCATCCCAATACACTGAAGAGGATTGTGTTGTCCAAAAGCTTTGTTCACATCTATACACAATGCAGCATCAACAACAACAGCAAGAAGAACAAGCACAACATAAATTAATACAACCACAACATATCTTCTATAATAAAGAAGGAATATCTCCGCCCTCGTCGCGAAGACAATCACCTACATACGAAGCACCCTCTTGGGCTGTTCCGGCTAGCGGTGAAGCAAGACTCGAGGTGAGCATGGGAAATTTCTTTGTTACAACTTCTTCTCCATGCTCGTTATTACCCTGCGTTTTTAAACTTCGAACTCGTTCGCTAACTATAATTGCTTTATTATAATTTCGTGTATCAATCAAATCAATCAACAGCCTGTCTGTGATTCAGTTGACCGACAAGGCCCTGTTGATTTGACGTCTCAATCTGTATTCCGTGTTGGGCGTTCTCCTCAATCCGATGTTCAATTGATGCACGTTACATCTTCTCGTAGACATGCTATGCTCTTCCATCATTCGAACGGTTCTTGTTATCTGGTTGATTGCGGTAGTGCTCACGGTACCTATATCAATGGTATCCGTGTTACTTCCGCTCCCAATAAAGGCAACATTGTTGTTCCGACAAGGGTACGACGAGGATCTATGGTCCGCTTCGGTGGACCTGGTGCTCCTTCTTTCGTTCTCAAATCATTTTCTTTCGATTTAAATGAAATGAGAGATTGTCCTGTTCCTTCGATAAAATTATGTCGAACCCGAGTACCATCAACTCCTCTCCTTACGGCTATGGTCGAACATAATACCCGTCTCAATTCGTTGGGACAGACTGCCCAACAAGAGTTGATGGTCCATCGTCAGATTTCCACTAAACGTAGTTACGAATCATTGGAAACTGTCTTGGACTCAGACGATGATGATGAGCGCATGGAAGAAGACCAGAGTCGTCATTCTCATCAGAGTCCTTTGGAACATTTATCGTCTCCTCCTTTATCACCGGAACAATCACAGATTCGATTAGTCTCACCAGATTTGAATTGTGTGTGCGATCCGACTGGTTTTAAACGTCGGCGTGTTACCTTTTCCGAAGAAAACCTATTAGTTGCTGCTTATCCTATTCTAGTCAGTCCGAATGTTTCCAGTGATGAACTAGACATTGAATGTTCCAACGAATAAATAAGAATCTCCTACAACAAGAAGTAACAACGATCCGACACAACAATAACAACCAACACAGTTCCAGCGAATACTTTATTACCACACACTTTGTACTCTTCCATCCACACACACACATACACCATTGGAATAAAAAGTATTCTGATTGGGTCAAATAGATAAAAATCTATCTATCTTTATTACGAATCCGAAAATCCCCCCAAAACAAAAACAAGAAACATTGAAAAAACAAAAAACATTATACAAACATTAAAGAAGAAACCCCAATATACAATATACCTTCGTAAAAATAATTTCGATAGAGCCCTATTTTTCTCTACTACACACACACAAAATATTTTTCTTACTTTTAACACACATAAACTTGTCATAGCTTTTACTTATTATTAGTCTAGCTAGTACTACGATGTCATGATGTTGGATATTAACGTTCTCATAATCATTTTCTTTTAGAAGAAAGCGCTATACATCCGTCAGGAGTAAAGCGATGTAGCTTAAGGCAAGATACGATTACTCGAGCGATGATACCGATACCGACGAACGGTTCTGTGCCTCCATTGCTTGTACAATTTACCCTTTAGAGCTCGTTGATTGGTCAGTAGTGGAGTTTTATTTCTTTATTGTGAGAGAGAGAAAAATAGTAATACTACAAATTGATTCATTCTTTTGTATAGATACACACTACTATATTTTTCCTAGCTACTAGAATAAAGTGCACAGTACCGGTCGAACGAGTAGCATCTTGTGTACGAAAATGCTATATAGACTTCCACTGGTAATTATTTTGCCTTATGTCGAAATGTTTGGTACTACGTATAACATACCAACTAAAATACGACGATGATCTAGTAGAATCTTATTGCTATAAGCCTATAAATATAATTCAAACTACGATCCATATATTATAGTTATATTCACCAGAAAGAACACATTTCCTTTTCTTTCCTATTTCTCTAAAAGTCCGAACATCGACCTTTTCTTTCCCAATCACCATAACGGGTAGGCTCGGGGAGTCGTCCTCCTCTTTGGGGTCCACCCCATTCTTTTTGCCCATGATCAAATTGTGGTGATTTATATGCCTCTACAAACATCTCTTCTTGTTCCATTCCATCGTCGTCATCATCGTCTACGTCACCACATGCTGCGATTTTCACTTTTTCTACCTTGACATCTGATGTTGAAGTTGTTGCTGATGAAGACGATGACGTTACTATTATTTTGGACGACGCATCACTTGCACTACTACTTGCGCTCTCTGTTTATATTGAACGATAATTATCGCCATAGGGAAAAGATAACGAGTTGATGTACCGTATCAGTTAGTTTCAATCAGAGAACAAAAAGGAAAAGGCGATCGCAGGATTCACGAGTCACGACGACCTTCAATTGCACGAAAATTCATTCTTTTTCACAACATTAAAAAAGAAAAACATCTTACGAACAGTATTATTTATACTTACCGGAAGAGAAAGGTGAAAACTGAAAATGCTGGATAACTATGGGCGGTATAATTCACAATGTTACTCCGACGAGAAAGCATTGCTTTCGATCGTCGTAATGCCAGTCTCGTAAGAATCAATGATTGCATACTCTCTTTTCTGTTTATTCTTCTTTTTCTTCTTTGTTGTTATTGTTATTGTTATTGTTGTTGTTGTTTTGTTGTTGTTGTGTATACTTATTATTTCGTTCCACATTCGATCCCACACGATAAAAAAATTGATTTGTTGTTGCATCAGTATCGAAAAATAAATTTCCATTGAGTCAGTCACGTGAATAAAATTACACGAAGACAGTATTCTTATACTCGGGACTCGAGAAAGTTAGGTGATACAAACGAACAAAACAATTTGAGTGAGTCGAGACTTGACACATTTTAAAATTTTATATCCTCTCTCAAGCTAACTTTTTCAACGACTTCTATACCTTACTTTAGGAATGTATGTTATTATCGTTTGATAATCGCTAACGCATTATCACATTTACATGCCTCAACGCTTGGGTCATACATAAGATCAAAAGAAGATGGAACAAATCAATTCAGAGATATTATTTCAATTAATGTTTGTGATGGGATTGATTCAATGAAATGAATGAATTGAGTGGGTAAGATGACATTCACACAATCGAAGATACGAATGATTATATGTATCACAAAAAGTGTTGTTGTCATAATATATAGATCTGCATAAGAATACCAACTCTTTTTAATATCATAACCTAAGGATTCATTCGATTCATCATGTTATATTATTCATCATTTGTTGTTGCTGTTGTTGGAGTTACCTTAATTTATGGCTATCTCCTTGCTTCCACCGCTATTGCCAAGCCTTTAGATAGAGGTAATCTTCGGAATAATCGAATCCGTAACCCCGTTGAGATCGATTCAAACTCCAGTATTTGGAATGATGATCAAAACGGCGAAGAAAGGTCAAACGAGTACATCGAATTGTATGAGTATCTCGACACAGACGACGGTTTGTTCGAAATGGAACAAGCATTCGAGGCAGGAGATGTTCTTGATTTCAGTATGAAATCTGACATTCCATCAAGTTTTCCTAGTAGTAGTAGTAGCGATGTACTGAGTTTGATTCCATCGGATAGTCCAAGTTCTGTACCGAGCATGATGGAATCTATTGCACCTACCCCACCGGATATAACTACAATTACATCGGATTTTACTGAATCTCCGAGCTCCTCCTTACAACCATCGACCGATCCTCCTACAATGTCGTCAAGTACCACATCAAGTACCATATCAAGTACCACGTCAAGTACCACTTCAAGCAGTACGTCAAGTACCACTTCAAGCAGCAATTCGACGGTCGATTTTGCAGTCCCCGATTTGTCTTCGTTCACCCACCCCACCGTTGACAGCTCACCATCACCAACAAAAGCTTTTTCTTTCAGTCCATCATCAACTCCGGCGGTATCAAACCTACCTTCATCCTCTCCCTCACTTGGAGATTGTTTGATTACTCCAAAGGAACGAGCTGTCCAGATATACACATTCTTGGACGCTGTAGGAAACAAGACTTTGATCCGTGATTTAGGTACACCTCAGGGATTAGCGGCGGAATGGTTGATCAATCAAGATTTTAGTAGGGTTTGTCCTGACAAGAAGATCGTCCAACGATGGGTCATGGCCGTTTCTACTATGCCACAAATGGCGATGATTGGTGCAATGTTCGCTTGATGGATCTGACAAATGTGGATCGAATCCTCCCTTCAATTCCAAACAGCGCTTTTTGAGTGACATTAGCGAGTGCGATTGGGCTGGTATCACATGTAACATGGATGATTGTGTAACGAGAATTGAATTTGAAAGCAACAACATAACTGGGACAATGTGAGTACAATCGTTTTGCTTCACCACTACTTATGCGTGTGCCGATGATTTTTTCTTCGTTTCTTTCATTCGATATTTCGCTCATCGACGTGTTATGTCATGCCATTCTCAACTATACTTCAACAGTGCGACAGAAATTGGACTATTGAAGGATCTAGTTTTTTTGGGAATGGAAGATGGAGGTAAGCTACTATATCGGTCGTGCAAAACAATCTGAATCATAAATGTATTTTCCTTGCCATTTTCCCGCTCGCTCACTGGCAAGAATTTCCTGTTTTCTATTCTTGTAAGGCCTCACATCTACGATTCCAACAGAACTCGGTGGACTAACAAACCTTTCTATCATTGACTTTGACTATAATCAGTTGAGTGGTAGTATTCCCGCACAGTTGTATTTATTAACTGATCTAGTCCAACTAGATTTGAACGACAACGCATTGACTGGTAACATTGATGATATTGGAGTCTTTCTCGATTTAGAGTTCCTGCAGTTGCAGAGTAAGTCTCTTCAGATACTCTAAGCTTGCATACTTCATTCGTTGCTTCTTCAGTTTGGTCAGAATATGCTTACACCGATCCCGTCACTCATTTATTACATCCATCTTTACTCTCTTTCCTCCTTTTCCGCACAAACATGAATTTATGATGCAGACAATCAATTCACTGGGACAATTCCTGATGATATCATGGGAGACCTGTCTCGAATGAGGGTACTCAACTTACACGGTAATAAGTTAGATACTACACAAGCCATGCCTGAATCTGTCTGTGCCAGACTTTTTGAAAATGGTGGTTTCCTGACAAGTTTGATTGTCGACTGTGAGATAGCTTGCAGCTGTTGCACATCTTGTCTCGACAAAGAGTAGAATGAAAGAGGAAAAAAGGGAGACAAGATGGAGAAAACCTACTAGTCGCTGAGACCATAAAAGAGAGAAAGTATGCACACTAGCTATTTTCATGCTAATTTGGAATGGGAAGTGTGATATTTTAGAGCACACTTTATAACACCCGCAAATGTCAACGTTAGTTAGTCCTAGAATGTATTGTTTGGATATTTAATTTTAGATCAATTACTATAAAATGGACTCCAAAGAGAATATTTAGTAATACTTTACATCATCTTGTTTGTGTTGTCTATACGTAGCGTAGTACTAGTAGAACAAAGCTCTTCCTACGCATATGTTTGATTTCTGTTTTCTATTTATTTATACAAGTTACGTGTAATTTCATACAGTTGGTTTTTATCAAATGTTGTTTGTATTCCCGGCCGCGTGTGAGCTGACTGTAGTATCGTCATATCAATCATCATCTTCATTATCACCCTCATTATGTATCTATGCAGTGTTCCATCAATATGTATATATATGTTTGCATTATGCTGTTGTTTTTTAAGTACTTTCCGACAAAAATGCATCCTGAAGGGAATACGAACCAAGTCCACTTCCAGCACCGTTTGATTCCATTTGTTTTTTGTAATATACATACGCACCACCGGATGTTCCTCCAATCAACATTAAACCGAATATCCATCGTCCCCAATGAGAATGTCTATGTTTGTTGCCATCGTTATTGCTATCGTGGTTGCCTTGTTTGTGTGCATTAGGGTCTTCCTTTTCGACTCCATCATCACTTAAACAGGTCATCGGCGATCGTTGAGCACAAGCGACGGGATCACCACACCTCATACATGCATAGCAAACGTGTGGTTTCTCACCATACGAGAAGGTTTCACACAATGCTATTAAAACAGCTTCAGAGTTCAATCCATTCCAAGAAACTATTTGACTTACGTCATGATTGATAGTAACGAACGGACTTTGATGGATACCATGTCTCATTTGCATATCTAATGAATATTGCAACAGAGTATTTTCTTCATCTTTTTCAGGAGAACCACTATCGGCAATACACGCCTCGATAATGGTATTATCAATGTTTGAATGTAAATATGCGTCCTTGACGCATTTTTCATTAGCAAAGTAATCAGAATCCCAACAAAGATTCGAAAATTGATCAATGTAATCCCAGTACACCTTAGGGTGCTTGTAATGTTTTGTTATACACAAACGCCGTAAGGCTTCTACGACGATATCCTTTCCATCCGTATGACGGTGTGAGACGTGACAATACCGCCCTCCATTCGTACATAATTTGTAACATGGTTCATCGGGTGCATCCTCATTACCAATACAACCAAGAGCTTTACCATCAAGTAGGACGGGACGTTCTTTAAAGCGTAACAAATTCAGTTTATTATCCCATGTTGATTCGTCTGAATTATCATTTAAATCAAATGCCCGTGCAATCGAAGAAAAATTTGACGCAATAAATTCCTTTGTGTGTGTATCGATTGGAGAATACCATAAATCCATTTCGACCTTGTTGTCAAACTTAGGTGTATGCCATGCAATTTCTGATACGACGAGGCCAGTGAAATTTTTCTTATTATTAATGATCTGATGAATTGCATGGTATTCATTCTTAGAAATCATTACACTAGGAATAGAAATATCATGTCCCGATCCGTCATCAGCTAATCGTAAACGTTCGTCCATATTAGTATGGTTTTGTATAAAATTATTTTCAGTGTCACCAATCAATACAGCAGCTGCTCCCAATTGTTGTGCGTTACGGACCTTCTTAACGAATGTACAATCACCGCGTTCTACCAATAACATGAATGGTGCACCACTATCCTCTGGTATATGCAATTCTTTAATGACCTCCATCTGATCAAGATTGCTGTTACAAAGTTTACGATTTTTGGATAAAAATTTAACGGGTAATACGAGTCGTCCCTCCGGTCCATGTCCTAATCGTCCAAACATAGAAGATACATGCGGCCATGATGCATTGAGACGTAAGTTTGTCGGGATATGAAAATTCAAATACGTTGATTCATTTGCTGGAAAATGCGCGTTAGCACAAGATACCAGCATCAATAAGAATAATGAAGCGCAGGTATATACGATTGCTGTGGAAGACTCTTTCATCGTCGGTCGTTGCAATATTGGTACTGTATAGTGAAGGGTAGAAGTATTCTACGGTAGTAGTCAGTTAGGAGATAATAATAACAAGGTTGAGATGAACGCTATTGTTGCTTGTAATGAATGACTTGTCTTCTTTTTTAAGTGAAAGCAAAACAGAGAAAACAGAAAATAACACATCATAGCGAAACAATAATAGATCGTGTCGTGAACACAGAAAATTGTATCGTGCTGAATGTTTCATGTCATCGCATGATAGGTGCATGCGCGCAATTATTTATTGTATTTAAAACTAAAAAATGCCTACTGTACTTCGAAGTAACATCCGCGATTTGAAAAAAATCGAAAATCAGCGCGCGCACGATGTAGTTATTGCTTATTTGCTTCACGCACGTACGTCGGGATCCATCACAAAAAAAAAGCATCAAGACAGAAGCCGACAAGATCTGCTAGAAATTGTTTAACTTACGATGACGACATGACGACGGATATATGAAAGCAAAACCACTTTTCTTTTTTACCACTGCTCTTGTCGACAACGGTACTACAAAACGGTTAGGAGAGACGTCGTAACAAGCAAAAAATAACTATCACCATGAAAATCGTATCACAGCTTGGACTATTGGTGTTCCTCGTATCAGGAGGAACAACACCGGCTTGTGAAGCCTTTAGCAACCCACAACGAAAGACAACACAACCGAATAATAATATCAACGAAGTAGCAGTAGTAGTAGCACAAGAAGCACAACAGCCACAATCATCTAGTAGAAGAGAATTGTTCCAGAAGACAGCTTCCTCTATTGCTGGTATCACCGGAGCCATCGCCTTACCAGGATTGGTATTAGCGCCATCACAACCAGCCTTTGCAAGTGGTGGAGCAACAGCGGGAAAATACACGTGAGTAATGTTTTTTTTCAATAGAAGATATTGGAAGTTGTTGTTGTTGTTGTTGTACAAATAAATCTATACACAATTTTCATCTAGAACAAATTTTTCTGCACATTCACTCACATTCACATTCAAATTCACATTCAAATTCACATATTATTACCATTTTATTAGAACTATCCCTATTGCTAAGAGACGTTATTATGGACGTGTACAAGCGGCGGTACATGAATTTTTATTACTCGGTCCTGAAGTTGTGAAAGCTGACTTTTCTGCACCAACAATTCAAGCATTTTTTGATATAAATGGTAAGAAATGAAATAAAATGAAATCAATCAATCATTCATGCGAGTGCAAGTAAAACGAAATGAAATGAAATGAAATGAATGGAGGAGGCTTGTGTTATCGGAAGGTGACTGTTTATTATTTTAAAAACTCGACTTTTCGAACTTGATCCGCACCAAAAAACAAATACTCATCATCATTGATTTTTCCTCTTCTTTCGTTACTATTCAAATAAACACACACACACACACACACACACACACACATATATATTTAGGCTTAGTTGTTGTTCAAGCAAAAAGGAAAGATATAAATGGATCATGTACAAAGAAAGATAAAAATTGTAAAGGAAAAGAAGTACGCGATTCACAATATAATGATATGAAAACAAGTATGTATTTGTTGGGAAATGCATTCCGTTTGAATCAAACAAAGGCACCGGATAATTTACCATCTGTTCGTGCCGCTAAAAAATTCTTTAAAGAAATGGATTTAGTGGAAAAAGCTGTAAAGAAAGGACGTAAAAATGACAAAGATAGTGTGATTCATTATGCTGCTGCATTAGAAGCATTAGATTGTTTTCTAGATTTAGTGGAATTACCACCCACGGATTCTGGTAACTACGATAAGGAATTTAGTCGTGCTACTGGTGATTCTGCAAGAATTACATAAAAAAGAAACTACACGAAATAATAATAATAATAATAAAAAGAGAATGAATGAAAAAGAAACGAGAGAAAGTATTAATAACATCAATAATAATAAGAAATCCTACTTAACAGCATATTATACCGAATCGTAATTTTACAGTAATATAAGTATATATTTTTACAGTTTTTTGACTTATGTTATCATTATTTATAATATGGTTCAAAGGAGGAATGTTTTTCTTAATTATTATATCCTTCTCTTTGTGTTTCGCATTATGATATATCGAAACTTGCTTCGTCTGAAAAGAAGTAGTGTGTAGTGAAAGTATTTTCATAACAATATAGATAGATATATAACTCTATCGTCATTTTCTTTAATTTACGAACGATTGGATATGAATGGATCATGATCATCTCTCTTCTCAATTATCTTCTTCACAAATACAAGTGCAGCATCTCTTGTTTTGTTTGGTTCCACATTTTACAACAACATCAGAGTCTTTTCTACAAACACGCCCCCGTTTGCAACTGGCTCTTAATGAAACAAGTTGCGACATGTCACAAACTGCGTCAGGCATTTTTCCCGTAAATTTATTGATTTGGACATTAAAGGTTTTTAGTTTTGTTAACAAACCAAATTCGGTAGGAATCGTTCCTTCAAACAGATTACTCTGTAACTGAACGAAGTCCAAATCGACCATACCACCGATATCTGTACTCATGGTTCCAGTAAGTTGGTTATTGTTGACATCTAATGTTCTTAACTTTGTTAGTTGATAAAGTTCCGTCGGTAAAGATCCAGTCAACAAATTAAAATCCATATCAATAAAGACCAACTTTTCTAATTGACCAAGTTCCGTTGGAATCGTTCCTGATGTATTTCCTTGTTCCATTTCTATTACAGCAAGTTCTGGTAATAATCCCAATTCGGTTGGTATCGTTCCGGCCAATTCTCTTTTTTCGAATCTGATTGATTTGACGCACCCTTCATTTTCATCAGTAATAAGTCTCGTGCAATTTAAACCTAACCAATTACATTCATTATCGCTACCTAAAAAGGGTGTACTCGTAATGGGTGCACCAGTAACATTCCAATCTTGACCGGCAGTTGAATGGTAAAATATAGCCATTACCCAACGTTGAATGATTTTTTCATCACCTGGACAAAGTTGGAATTTATCCTCATTGAGAATCCAATCGGTTGCTTTACCTTGAGGAGTTGTTATATCACGATTCAGATTCGGACCATCTACCGCTACTACTGAATCCAATGCGGCTAGGATCGATTCTTCTCTCTCAGCGGGTGTAAAAAATTGACATGTAGGAGACACTGACGGATTAGCACTTGCACTCGGACGACTTGTACTTGGTGAAGCACTTGGACTTGAAAAAGGACTAGTACTGGGCGAAGAACTTGGGCTTGCGAAAGGCGATGGTGATAGGGATTCAGTAGAGAAGAATGATGGAAAGAAAGTTGTTGGAGAGAATGTCGTAGTAGGAGATAGGGTTATTGGAGAAGAACTTGGTTCGAAGGACGGCGAGTTTGAAGGTTCAAGACTCATCGAAGGCGGATTAGATGGGATATCGGTTTCAGTAGGGCTATCGGTCGGAATACTGCTTGGGATAGAACTCAAGGAGGGTTCTTCACTCGGAATTGAGCTCAAGGAGGGTTCTTCACTTGGAAAAGAACTCACAGAAGGTTTATCACTCGGAATTGAGCTCAAGGATGGACTATTGCTTGGAAAAGAACTCACAGATGGATCCTGACTGGGAAATGAAGAAAGAGAAGGATGAAATGACGGTACGATCGATGATGTAGGTGATAGAGATGGCATACTACTAGCCGTAGGGACACTATTCAAGGCCATGAAAAATTCCGCACTTTCATCTTCACGTTCTCGAAGTGTGGCCTTGGTAGTAACAAAATAGTTGTCATTGTCGTTGTCGTTGCTATTGTTGCTATTGTCTTCATCAGTCACACCAAAAGAATTCCATAACAAGGAGGGATTGCGTAATCGACCATTTCGGACCCTTCCAATAGTATTACCATCACCTTCGTAATTGTTGTTGTTGCTGCTGCGGTACCTAAGTGGCGTAGCAAGGACGA
The DNA here is from genome assembly GCA_900095095.1 of Fragilariopsis cylindrus CCMP1102. Taxonomy (NCBI): domain Eukaryota; phylum Bacillariophyta; class Bacillariophyceae; order Bacillariales; family Bacillariaceae; genus Fragilariopsis; species Fragilariopsis cylindrus. Next base: position 17,073 of record FMBT01000538.1, read on the forward strand.
AGATTGTCGACGGGGAGTTTGTCAACAAAACGGCCAAGAGAGATAGCAACATTGTGGCTGCTGTTACACTTGAAGCAGAGTAAGGAGTAGACCGATTCATCATCATCATCATCATCTTGATCGATTGATTCAGTTACAGAAGAAGTAGACGTGCTTATTACTGTTGTTACTAAATTTGTGCTGTGTTGCTTTTTCAAAACACAGGAGGAATGAGTTGTGAGCACAAATGGAAAGTGAACTTGAAATCAGATTCGAAGATGAATAAACAGTCAAATACTGTATAATCTCGCTATTGTTCATTGCTTTTGCTGTGTGCAACTCTTCATTTCTATCCTTTCACTTCTATTCTTCTCTACTACATTCTACTCCGGTCGGATACAATCTCAAATAATCACGGGAATCGTATTACATTGGGGATCATAGAACAAAAAATCTAATCGCAATCATAATAAAATCAGTCCCTCGAGGAGATGCATGATTTTTTCTTTCTTTCTTTCCCGGGCCGGAGAACTAGTCTCATTGTACCGCTAATGCATGTGCGATACAGTAGCCATTGCGTATATGACTTTTGTTGTCTGTATGATTTTTGAAATTCAAAAATTTGCTTCTTGTGTGTGAATGGGATTCGATTTTCTTCTATATCTAAGATCGAACATTGATTGATAGTAGAGTTTCCACGGCGGTAACGAATATGTCGTTGTAAATTAAACTGTTGTACGAGATGTACGTACTATGGGTACCTACTTACCTATGAATCATATAGTACCCCTTCAAGCTAAAAAAATAATAGAAAAGTACTCTAAAAGTGAGCCTCGCATATCTCTCTACATTACATATATTGTAAGACAGGTTATGCAGTGCAAATTTGCAATCAGACTGGCATGTACTTCAAGTACCCTTCAACTTACCTGGCTGTTGAACAAAGTGAGACATAAAAATGGGTAGTAATGTACAATTATGCATTCCATTTTAGGTTTGGATGCTTCACTAGTTACTATGTCAAAACTATTTACTAATTGATCAACACATAAAGATACTAAGAAGTCTACTACTATGAATACTGATGCAAAGGATAAAAACATATGTATTATCCCTATCATCATTTGATTTTATGCGTCGTACAGAAATCCAGTTGGAATGGTGAGTGTTGTTAGGAATTCTATGTCCAAAATCCTTTACTTTACTCACTCAAAGGTACTTAACAATTATTCATAAGAGCGAGATTGGTGTCGTGTATTGATCACGACGAAATGATCTTTGTGAAACGTCATTATTTTTTCTCTCGTTTTCTCTTTAAAATATACTACACGGTGTAGTGGAAGTAGACGTAAAACGATCGAATCGCTTGTCTTATGGTGGTAATTTTTAATTGTTTGTATATACGTGCAAGTTTCTCATGATGAAACCCTTGCTACAGAATGATCTACCCTATTCATTCGTTCTTTGATTCACTCTTCCTGGTCGTCGTCATCATTACCACCACCGTCGTCATCTTCTTTGAGTGGTTCTACAGTGGAATCCTTTTCGGAAGAGGCATCGACTTCTACTTCCTTGGTTGTGGTAGTAGTGTTTTCTTCATTGTTGTTGCTATCATTATTAATATCGTTATCCTTGTTATCGTCTTCAGCGGTACTATCATTTGCTGTTACTAGGTCTTTATTATCGGCACTATTGTCATCATTCGCTGAGAAATCTATCTCTTCAATTTCATTATTTTGTACTAAGGTTTGTGATTGACTCTGTTGCTGTTGCTCTTGCGATGACAATAATGGTTTGTCTTCAATGACAGGCTCCTTCCGATTCTGAATATTCCGAGGCTCAACAATAACTTCACAAAAATCATCATCCGTCGTCTGTGTTTGAAATCTATGTGCCTCTTCTGCCATTTCATCTGATATACGAAGATGTCCAAAATGCATACTTGGATCATCCTCGGACATATTTGCCGGTGTACCACCACCACTTCCACCACCGGGCACCCATCCCCTTGCTCGTCTTCTCCGTCGTTCTTCTTCTGTTTCATCAGCAGTGGATGAATTCTTAACTAATACATGATAGGCGACTCTACGTGCTTCCTGATGAGCAGCAAATTCACTTATTAATAGTACACCATTCCCGTCGTTGTCCCAACCAGCAACTGCAATCAGATGAGGTGCGTCACCAATAAATGCACATGCTAACGGATGAGGAACACCCCGGATCTGACAAATCGATTTCGGTTGTGATTTCGTACCCGACGCAGATGAAATCAATGATCCCATCAATAACCGACTCCCGCTACTTAAAAATGATATACTACTATTACTACTACTACTCCCATTAGTGGAGGAACCGCCGCCGCTGTTACTATTTCCGTTCTTCTTTTTAACACTTCCTTTTTTATTTTTCGTTGCTTCGTCTTTACTCCTATCAAGATAAAAAATATGTGTCGTACCTTTATCAGATGAACATGATAACCATTGATCATCTGATGAAAATGCTAAACATGTAATTTGTGCACGTTCTACACCCCGACGGAATTCATATATATTTTGTGATGTTCTTACGTCCCATACTCGAATAATTGTCCCTTTATGAGATGATGTTGCTAATTTTCTACCGTCCCCTGTTAAAATTAATGCTCGTAATGTTGATTCATGCGCCTCTATAAGCTAAAATTTATTTATTTTGTTTTTGTAATGTTAAAGTCAATCAAGGAAAAAGAGATAGAAAGTGAGCAGAGCATCGATTTTGAAATAGCATTTAGAAACACAAAGAAATGTTCTGATTTTCCGTATAAAGCAGAGCGTATGCAATACGTACCATAGTTTTCCGTAATCCGTATAGTTCTACACGTACATGACCCATCGTTACAGATGGACATGCTAATACCATATCTTGTACGGCTGTACTTAAACTTAATAATCCATATGGATTATCAGCAGTATAAATCTTATCACGTAAACTCAAATCGGCTAAATGATAGACGTATACACGATCACGTAATGCAACAGCAATAGCATCTTTACGTAATTTCACCTTTAATACCATTTGTCGAAATGACAATTCACCAATTTCTTTTGGTACATGATCATCCCAAATCAAGACACGATGTGGTGCAGCATGTGGATCCGATCCACCACCCACTAAGGCCATTAAATTACATCGGAATAACATTTCAATTTGTCCAATCCCACCCCGTAAGGATCGTTCTACACTTAAATTATATTGTGGATGTAAATTATGTACACTAAACCCATTGGCTGTTCCTACTGCTAAACATCCACCATCTTGATTAAACGATACTGTTAATAACTGACTGCGATTTGATGGATGTTGTTGTTGTTGCTGTTGTTGATGATCATCAATAAAATCAAGTCCAGCAGCAGCAGCAGCGGAAGATGATGCTATTGGTGATGAACTATTATTATTGTTGTTATTGTTGTTATTATCAATGATACCGCTACTGCCGTTCAAGGAGTTTGTTTCTATTAAAGAATCACGATCTTCCATGATTTATTTAGGGGGTAGAGAATTGGGAATATGTATATACAATGACGGTCCTATATGTGTTTGTTTTTTTGTGTCACTTTTGTTGTATCTCGCTCTATTCTGAGACGAGCGTACTGCAGTATGATGTTAGCGATTGGAAGAAGAATTTTTGTATTTCTTGAGTTTAAGTAAGCACGGACAAGCTAGCTTGTTGGACGAGCCAATTATGCGATCAGTAGAGAAGTTGGCGATGTCTAATATATTGTTTTTGTGTTGCTTGGACTTTTCTCCTTGATTGAGATTGATGACACTTGTTGAAACAACTTCAAACATAAATAGTAGACATAGATTGATGAATTCGCATTCATTAAAACAGAATTTCATTTTAAAGAGATTGAGTCGTGATTGAATCGTGATTGAACAAAACATCATCCTGAGCTCATTCGCGCACAAAGTTTGAAAACAAGATTTCAAATTCGGACCCGTGCTTTTTTCGCGTGTAAAATTGGACGGTGTACAAGCAAACTGTCTTCGATCACTTTTTCAGCGCGCGAAAAACAAAATTGTAAACTTTTATTTTTTAGCTCCTGGAGCATTTGGATGTTACATCGACAACAATAATACATCAGATTTAACAGAATACTGCTCTAAGTGCCGATCGATGTGCTGCAACATGTTCGCCACTTTAGTATTGTTGTTCACACTTCATCTGCTTCATAATTGTCTAGGCCTTCAGAATAACAATGTACCGTTGTGCCGTCGCAAAATGGTCGCAGGCGTCGCTGCTTCATCACTCCTCTTGCCTTCCTATTCCCGTCGAGCGAATGCCGCATCACCGCCACCACCACTAATACTCGGTAACCTTGAACGAGTTGCAGGCATTGGTGATGGCTTTGATATGCTCGCCAACAAGCCGTTACAAGATATAGACATCCTCTATCCACCGTCTCTCAATGGTACGTGGGTATGCGAGCGGAAGGTTGTATCGGTCGAAGGAGATGTCAATCAAGCGGAAGGGGCGTGGAAGCTATTAGGTGGGTGCACCACACCTACGAGTAGTGGAGGAGATTTTCAAAAAGTAGAAGAGAAGTATTTAGTGCGTTTTATTGATTTACGTCGCACGACTGATGGAATTATTGGTCTGGATGGTAAAAAGTATTATGGTGATGTCTTTGATCGTGGATATGAAATTGAGGAACGAACCGGTAGTAGTGGATCAGCAGCAGCAGCAGCAGCAGCAGCTGCAACTGTAGTACAATGGGATCCTCGTGCACCCAACACTCTCAATTATAAAAAGTCGGATGGTAGCAGTAGTCCAGCAACAGAACTAAAGGTCGTACAACGTTCCGTAGAACCACAGAATAATAAGGGAAGTTTAGCGGGTTCCAATGAATTGATACGAGTCACAACCACGACCAGTGCGTTGTTCGGATCTACTTCCTTTGATATTATATATGCCACTCGTGTCCAACGGCGTTGGAGGCGTGGTACCACCGAGGAGGGCGATCGAGTTGTTGAGGGACTTGAGATAGTGAAGACGTATCGCGTTCTTGATGGTATTGCGGGTATTGAATTTCCCACGTCGACTGTTAAATCAACAATTAGGTTGACACGAACGTACCCGACGAGGCCTGTGACTAAAGAATTATAAAGACGACCATCGTCGGAACAGTAATAATTATATAGGATAGGGTCTTTTTGAGAATGATATCATATATTATAATAATATATAATCGAAATGAATACAGTTTATATTGTATGGGGAACTATTGTGTCGAGATAATTCTACTAGGATGTGCTTATATTGGTATACCGCCAAAACTCGTCAAAGCAATAATAGATAATAAATAATACAGAAGCAATGATCACAAAAAAAAGTATCTATTCGCTTACAAGTTTAGAATAAAATTGTTACGGAAGATTTAAGCAACTCGTCATTAGAAGAAGAACACGCCGGACGAAAGACGATGAGTACTACTACTACTACATCCACTAGTAGTAGCAATACTCTACTAAAAGAGCCTATCATGGACGATGAGCTTGTTAGTCACCTGTATGAAAAATTTGACGATCTTATAGATGCCGTGTAGAAAAATCCTGGTCCTTGGACCAATGCAATGACTGAAGCTGAAAACATAGCTGCATATGAACGAATTCATGAATGTATCCAAGTGGAAGTGAATAAAAATCCGATCCATTCTAAGACTGTCTCTAAAGCACTTCTACATTGGTCACTTCTCAATACAGCTTGAAAACTTTACTCCGTGTAGAGTCTCATCCAATTATTCGATTCTTGGTCGAAAGGAATCCATCTGCTCGGTTATGGAATCGGAAGTACTGTCAAGATATTGATAATTCGAGCCCAGTCTATATTATATCACGACATCAAATCCATTATCTACTAATGCCTTGGATTGCTAAGCATTATCCTTGGATATTGGATCATCCAGATTGTCAAGAATGGCCACCTAGTATTTATTTCGTCGATAAGCTATGCCAATGATTGGAGATTACGATCTCACGACGGCCATGATGAAGTTAATGTCGGACACAGCGCCATGCTAATTCGTCAATTTTTTGTCAATTTGCGGTGCGTCGCTATCAATTCAGTTCCATTCTTTCAGCGTGTCAAGCCTCTTCTCGATCAAGAAATTGAATTGAATGTTTGCATAAGACTTATCAATGGCATTCCTAAAAACCGTCATGAGGCAGTATCATGTTCCAAGAATCCCTTGATAACTCCTCTTCCGAATATATTCAAATCTGGGGCTGCAGAACATCTCAAAGTAATGGAAACAAATATGGAATTGATTCCAACGCAAATAGAGGAGATTCGCAACGAGTTTGAAGAGGAGGTAGATGTATACGATGGTGTGTAAATGCCATAGTTCCGTTTGTTCGACCAAACCTATATAAAAGCATCAAGAACCAATCTTTCATTCTTTTCCCTGAATAGTAACATATTATTTTAAGTCAAGTCATGGTATACTACAGTAAGTCCGAAGCAACATGACTACTTCTGTTATGATAACAATAAAACAAGAATTATTTCTTCAAGGAAAACAAATACTAACAAGACTAATCTCATAATGATAGCAATAAAACATAAGGTAGATTTTTCCTATAGGTCCTACGTAACATATATACTAGTATTCAGTATAGACTTTATTTATATTTGTAGGGCCAGAGAAAATACGTTTTGCTCAATTCTTTTTTGGTTTTCAGTCATGCGGGGAATGATTTGAAGTGCGTACGTTTTAAATAACTAATAATCTTTGACATCGGCATGTACATACCAGTATGAGCCTCATACTTCATACCTACAGTAAGTTACAGCAGACCACTTGATAGCAGATAAAACGAATAGAGCGAGCCTTAATACTACTACTGTATTGTCAATTACAAAGTCGTAGCTATACAGAACTTTGCTAGAACGGATTAAGAACAGCATGACTAGCATGTTTATTGTCGGTGTGCTGTTCTTGACGTCATCGTTGTTGGCGACGGCTTTCGTTTTTGATTCTCGTGGTCATCAGCGTGAGCTTCTTCTTCACATTAGTCCTTCGATTAGTACAACACAACAACAAGAATCCGAATCTAAATTGAAATCGTCGTCGTCAGATGATGGTTGGAATGACAGCACGAATAATAATTATAATATCAAACGAATTCCTGTAGTGGCCGGAAATTGGAAGTTGAATCCATCTACTGTACAAGAAGCATCGTCATTATTAAAACTTCTCGCATCGAATTTTATACATCATCGTGATAATAATTCTGCAGAAGTAGTACAGCATCAGCTGCAGCCAGAGATTATTGTTTTTCCACCATTCCCGTTTATCGAAAGAGCCGTTTCAATCTTAGAAGGAACGGGGATTAAAGTTGGTGCACAAAATGTTGGTACCGCAGTAAAAGGTGCATTTACAGGAGAAGTTTCAACATCAATGATCCGTTCATTAGGATGTGATTATGTTATGGTTGGTCACTCGGAACGACGTACGATATTTGATGAAACCGATGAAAGTATTAATACAAAAATTAAACTTGCATTAGAAGAGGGTGGTTTGAAGATTGTTTTATGTGTCGGCGAATCATTGGAAGAATATGAAAATGAATTATTATCGAGTGTTGTTAATTTACAAATTAAAAAAGCATTGAAGGATATATCCAAAGACCAAATTATGAATAGTGAAGGTGGTTGTAATTTAATCATTGCATATGAACCAATCTGGGCTATCGGAACAGGGAAGGTAGCAACACCCGTTCAGGCTCAAATGGCACATGTTGTTGTTCGTAAAACATTAGAGGAATTATATGGTTGGGATATTGCAAATCAAATTCAAATTCAATACGGTGGAAGTGTTACACCAGATTCCATTGCAGACCTTATGTCAATGGCAGACGTCGATGGTGCATTAGTCGGTGGTGCATCATTAACAGCTGATGGATTTACAAGAATTGTTGATGGGGCTTCTTCTGCAGCATCAGGATTGTTACCGCGATTGCCGCCATTACCACCAAAAGAATTGACAGCATTAGAGGTTGTTTCCTGTAAGAATGTTTTAGGTGAATCACCGATATGGTCCGTGAAAGATCAAGCTTTGTATTGGATATCTGCACCAGAAGAAGAAGTTTGGACGTGGAATTTAATCGATGCACCCTACAGACGATTATTTGGAACGACGATCGGTTGTATTGCATTGCGAGGAAGCAGTACGAATAATGGAGGAGGGAACTTATTGATAGCAGGTGAACGTGCATTCCTTGAAACAAGAATGACACAACGTGGAGAAAATATGGATGATTTTTCTTTTTCGTCTGGTGAACAGGTATCAGTATTTTGTGACCGTCCAGAACAAACGGAAACAACTCGACCGAATGATGGTCGTGTCGACCGTGAGGGACGACTTGTTATTGGGATGTATAATAATTATCATCGATCTGGTTCATCTGAAGGTGAAAATAATTGTGGCTTATACAGACTTGACCCAATCACAAAATCAATACAAAGTTTATTCCCATCCAATTACAAATATCGTGTATCGAATTGTATTTCATTTTCACCCGATGGACGGACATTATACTTTTGTGATACACCCACAAGAAAAGTTTATGCATTTGATTATCCTGAAACATCAGATGGTTCATTGTTGTCAAATCGACGACTGATTTGGACTATGCCATCTAATTTATCGGGGGACCAGATGGTGCACAAGTCGATGCAGAGGGTGGATTATGGATGGCAATAAGTGGTGCCGGGTTGGTCGTTCGAGTACATCCATCTTTGCCTGGTATCGTTGATTACGTTGTTCATTTGCCCGTAAAATCTCCTACGTCATGTACGTTCGGTGGAAGAGATCTTGATGAATTATTCATCACAACTCGAGGACCAGATGGGGGTGGTCTGTATCGAGTGAAGATGCCTTTCGGTATTAGAGGGTTACCTGAACCAGAATTTGGTAGTAGTAGCGGAAGTGGTACCGTGCCAATCAGCCCGGTATCGTATCCACAGGAACAGCAACAGTCCGTAGTACAAGAAAAACCGATCGCTCCTCCATCAGTATCTGGTAGTGCGCCGAGTTATCTCGACACGCTATAACTACCTTTTCTTTTTGAACACGCTATGAAGAGATTAGAAAAGGACCAGAATAATGGAGAACAGATGGTGATAAACAAATCCTCCATATTATAGTATAGTATAGTATAATATAATATGATGTAGTGAATTTTACAAGAAATGAGTTTCTTAAATTAATAGTATTATCATTAGTAGCAGTAGCAGTAGTAGTAGTAGGATCTATGTACAAGTGCATAATGATACACTGAATCTTGTTCGACTAAGTTCAACACTTTTTTTATTATTAATCCAAGTAGTCAAAACGAGTCGGTTATGTTGTTTCACTTTTTCACTTAGTGGGTGAGAAAATCAAAATAAAACCAGAAACTGCTAAAAACACCAGTAGAACGTGTAGAAACCTGGGTGAAATCCTGTGCTAAAAATATATAGTTACGGTACTTAACACTATTTTCAAATATTTATTTTTAGAATACGAAACTCTCATTTTCTCTCTCTCTCATTTTCTCTTCTGCTAAATAGAGCTGGGGGGGGGGGTACTTTTCCACGCAATGAACTTAGACGCCCCCTAGCGCCAGCAACAATCTATTTTGTGACGAACTGAAAAAACAACACATATTGAAGCAGGTACTAGGTTAGACGTAATAATCCTAATCTCTGTGTATCTTACAAAGTTCGTGCTGTACAGTAGGACAAGTCAAGTAACGTTAGTGTCAACTTAATTATGTACAGTGCGCGCACAGTTTTTCCGTACAGTACATACAGTAAACGTCGTTACTTTCTAAATCTTTGTGTATTCTTTTTTTTCAATCGCTATTTTTGGCTTGGCATCAAGTTATCACACTTTTTACATTTGTATTGACACATACGAAGAGATGTCGTCGTCATCGTCGAAACCGTCGGCTATTGCTCACAACTATAGTGATGCTATTGATCGTGTTATGTTGCGTCCTTTTGATGACACCCGGGGTAAGAATAATGATGGAGGATGGTGGATTAGTTTAGAAGAAGCGAAGAAAAAATACGGAATATGGTGGACTGAAACCACCGAAATGAGCGACGAAAAGAACGCAGTATCATCAGTCCCCATCCCTGATATCAAATACCCCATTTGGATGTACAAAGATAAATCGATGTATCTTGGGTCATGGAGAGAAATACGAATGGGGTCGGGAGGAGGAACTAGACGGCATGAACATGGAGACGGTATCCAATGCAAAAGAAATGGACAATGCTTCGTGGGACAATTTGAAAATGGTTCTTACCATGGAGTGAGTACCATATATTTACATTACATATTTTTCTCTCTCTTTCTTTAATTTTGGCTCTGACGTATGTGATCAGAGATACAGATTATTTTTCTGACTTGATTTTGTGACTCGATTCGATTGTTCACACACACACTCTCTCTCTCTCTCTCTCTCTCTCTCACACACACAAAGTGGGGACGATCGTTTTGGCTGAAGAATTCTAAGGAATGGAAAGAAAATTCGTTGACTTTAGATGTTGATAGTAAGGGAGAGGAAGAAACTGTAATAAAGGAACCACGAATGCTGGCAGCAAATGGAGAACAAAAGGATACTTTTTTACCCTTTGAATATTATGGGAAGTTTTACAATAACAAAAAACATTGTACAACTGGTGTAGTTACATTAAAGGATGGGACGAAGAAAGTAGGCCGTTGGGCTCATAATATCGCCGTTATGCCCGTTTGCTTTCAAAGATGCGATCCTTCCGTTACGATTGCAAAAGATGGAGTCGATTGGTGGACGAATCATCATGACTACGCTTCGGTTCAGTTAGATATATCATCACCGGCTTCGCGATCTCTCAAGAGGGCAAGCAGTAACAGTAACAGCAGCAGTAAAAATATGAATACACAGCAACAACAACAGCATAACTCGGCGTCCTTGCCCCTTGCTACCAGTACTTCATGCAGTACTGCTGCAGTTGCTGACGCTATTTTAATAAAGAAAAATCCGCCCATGACACAATCAGAGCGGAAACGAAAAAGTCGATTGAATCCGGATGTAAAACAACGTGAGAGAGAATATAAAAGAAATCGAAACCGGAATGGTACTGACGCCGAAGAAAAGAATTTAGATCAACGTCGTAACGAAGGTTCGAGCAAGCGCACGAAAGTAAATCACCCGCCGAAGATAGTTCTTACTCGTGGTACAAGTGACACGACCAACAATAGCGAAGACAAAAAGATGAAGAAGAAAAAGAAAGAAAAGAACAGCGTTGATGTCGCCGCTCATGATGGTGGTAAAGAGGAGCGTCTCAAAAATCAACCTCATCAGGATGATCAGGATGATGACGATAATGATAACAATAATAACAACAGTGATACCAGCGTAATTGATGTCGATGCTGTGGTTCCCGACGATGCCCCCTCTTCGGCTTCAGCATTGGCGAGGGTGTCGTCGTCGTCGTCGTCGTCGTCGTCGCCATCATCATCATTGACCGTTACAAAAAGCTACATTTATCCCGATGCGATTTTATCGGAGAAAGAAGAATTGGATCTTCCCTTACACGCCGCTGTTAAATTCGGCGATGAAGAATGTATTTTAGAAGAACTGGAAAAGATCAAAGTAAGTAGCAGCAGTAATGATGGCAGTAGCAATGGTAATGGCAATGGCAATGGGCGTGTCATTGACATTAATACTGTCGACTCGAAACGTCGAACGGCATTGGATCTAGCAGCGTTAACTGGACAATTAGATATTGTTAGGAAATTACGGGGTGTTCCTGGAAGCAAATTCTGTTATATGTCTGTTCCACGGATGAAACTTATAGCCAATAGCCGATCGAAGGATGTAGAAAAGTATTTAAAGGAAGTCAAAGAGATGGTGGAATGATATGATATAATATATATATGGAAGTGTTTCCGTTGGTCTCTGCTTGCTCTGATTTTGAATGTGTAATGTACGGTTGGCCTTACTGCGTCCTACTGTGAGATCAAGAGGACGCAGTGAGGTCTTCAACATACCGATGGGAAAAGCAAGCTCGGCTTCTATGCATCTGCACCGAAACTTTCTCTCGTTAATACGAGCCATACATAGTGCACGTTAAAATACAACTATCATTTCATATAAGATATTATCTGATTATCCATAGTCATTTGCACTGCCTTAAAAAATCTATCCATTGTGATCGTCTTGAGTGAAGATCATAAAACTTTCTCTAGAATCAACACGATGCATGCATAAATTAGGATAGTATGGACAACTTGTGCTGGTGAAAAAGAAATAGGCAGCCACAGAATACTATCTTAAATAAGCAATCACAATATTCTGTCTGATTAATGGAATCTATGTATACTTTCACATTATTGAAGATCTCTTTTTTAGGGACATGTAAAATATATTTCATCATTCAAAACATCACCAAAAAGAAAAAAAGAATCTGATATCATCTTTTGATTGGAACTCAAAATAGAATGGTAGGGTAAAAAAAAGGTGGTCAGGATGAAGGAGCATGATAATGATAATGACAGTGAACAAGATCAGCACCAACTATGACAAGAGATAATACTGCACTCATTTTTGTTTATTATATGATGTTTTTCTAATAGTATTCGTGACTCGACTCGACTGACTCGACTCGCACATCACAATTGCAATAAATTTAAAATTTAAAATTGTCGCTATTTTTTTTTGTCACCTTCCCTTTTTTGAGTAACGTTATTACCCGATTGATGTACATTCGGGAAAAATAAAGTCACCGCATTCAACCTCCTCGTGACGACGACGATGACGACGATGACGGTGCGTCTGCTAATAGTACTTTATGGATTTATCACCATCGCCGTCGTGCATATTATTGGAATAGGAGGAAGGTTCTATTTACCGGGAATTGTAGTAATAGAGGCTTTTTCTTTTCCTCTCGTCGATTATAATACTCACGCCAATAATATATTATGGGATAATGACAGAACCAATAGCGATATTATAACAAATAGAATTGATACACCAACAGCAACATCAATAGCAACAACAACAGTAAGAGCAACGTTCGACTACAGCAGGAATATTCCTCCACCTATTGACGATACAACTCCGTGTGAAGTCATTACAGATAAGGATTTTTACTTTCCTTCCAAGGAAGAATTATCATTATTACCGAAAGGAGATCAGGGTGGGTATCACATCGTGCGTCAATATATTGTACCCACTTCTTTTATAAATAATAATAACAATAGTAAGAATATTCTGACGCTACAATACGCACTGACAGTTTTAGATCCAGTCAACTATCCAACACTTTCAAAAGCAAGAAAAGCATGTAGGAAAGGTATGATTCTTGTACAGGTAGACGACCGAAAAAGAAGAATGGACGGCAATGACTATGATAATGATAATGATAATGATAATGATGATAGTGGTAACGACAAAGACTTCCAACAACAGCAGCAGCCACAGGAACAACAGCAGCAACGTGGAAAAGTCGGTGATTTTGTTTTTTCAAGTGATGTTATTAGTTGTCAAATGTTTTTAGGGAATTACAGTAAAAAACAGTGTTATCCTAATATAACATATGAAAAACCGCAACTCAACGTTCCTGTTTTGTATGAGGATGATCATGTAGCGGTTTTAAATAAGCCTGCAGGGATAGCTGTATACTCAGATACAAGGAATTCGTCGGGCGGAAAAAAGCAAAGAAGGACAATCCATTTTTTACTTCCATTTATATTAATACCACCAAAAAGAGGTACGGAGGGTGGTATCTTACGTAGACCGGGAATTGTTCATAGGATAGATAAACCAACATCGGGTATTTTAGTTGTTGCTAAAACAAAAATTGCTATGCAATCATTACATGAACAATTCCGTACAAGAAAAATACAAAAGATTTACACAGCTATCATTAACGGTGATATACAACAACAAGTAGTACTACAGCATCAACAGCGCTGCAACGTCGACAAGAGTAGCTCGCATTTATCACAAGGCGAAAACGACAACGACAACGATAAAAAAGAAGATTTGTCTTGCTGGAATGTAATTGATTATCCATTAGGTGGGAAATATGCTATCACATCATGGAAACTTTTACGTAAGGTACAATCATTGAATGCTAAGGATGGGATACTATCAAAAATCGAAATTCGATTAGAAACAGGTAGATACCATCAAATACGTAGACACTTTTCATGGCTGTATCGTCGTCCACTTGTTGGAGATCATTTATATGCTGGATTGTTACAGGCACATCATTTCCGTTCAAAAGGACTATATTTATGTTCTAATGGTATATCATTTCATCATCCAATAATGAAAAATAACGACGATGATAGTGATGAAAAAGTTATTGTTGAGGTTACAATCGATTTACCTAAACGATTTGATAAATTAATGAACGCAGAAGAGTCTTGGGCATTGTATGATCATTCCTGCTAACATTATAACGTCCTAGTGATACTCGTTTTAAGGATCATCGCATTGTTGCTCCTGCTAAACTTATTTCGTAGGTCGTGACAGATAAAGGTCTGCAATACGTTCGAGGCATCCCTGTTCTCCCAAAAAACTTTCGAAGTTCGATTAGGTCCATTCGACTACCGTTGCTCCACCCTCGCCAGTCACGACTTCGGTGGCTGCCGACTTGATTGACAATTGTGTGTGTCGAGCGCATCCAACATACTCAATTCTCCCAAAGGCACCAGCCCCTGATTAAGCTAATCCAAGGTTTACCAGATTAGTGGGATACGAGGTCCCATCCGAATGTAACTTCCACCAAAATGGGTAACTTTCCATACTTTACGCATTGTAGGTGCAAAATGATTGTGCACGATCGGAGATCCAGTCACTTTTTGATTCTATAATTTGGAACCATTCAGCTGCCATTCAATCGATTGATTGATCGGTGGTGTTGTTCTGTTCTGTGCTGTTGTTGTAGTTGTTTCAAGTACAAGTACCGCGTAAATGTGCGTTGTTACTTACCACCCGTCACACATAAGGCACATAAAGCTTGTGTGGCTTTATATAGAGACTCTCTGGAATAAGTAGTAGACGAAGGGTGAATATTGTTACCTCTCTTTATCTGCTTAAGATTGATAACATCACTGCTTGCACATTCCGAAATTGATAGCTAGTTTTTCTAGATAACCAATCAAAACAGAGTCAAGGATCAAATTTTTCACTTATAATGATGAACAAACGTTCAATAGTGTGTATTTTATGTACACAATTTCTACGTGGAATCATATTATGTTATCAATCCAACAAGGTAGGTGCTTGTGACTTTTGTACCATTTTTTGACTATCATTCCTTGAATTGGTTCCAATGAGGAGCAGAGTGGCGATGCAGTGCAGCTGCTACTTTAATAAATAAAAACAAGTTATATCTTTCTTCTGCAACTGCTTTGCTGCAACTGCTGCACTGCTCTATTGCTTGCTTGATCTTCCTCTCACCACTATAGATTAGATACCATGCCCTCTACTTTTATTGCATACATTATATGATTGTTCTTTTTGAAAGCAAGCAACAGTACTTTAGGTACAATTTTAGTTCCAACTTTGCTCGAATTATTTGAATACAGTCTACGCTCGATAAGAAATACACTCACAATTTTCGGACTTGGTGTGTTTCTTATGGAGAGTGTGTTTCTTATGATTGTCGTGAGTGACCCATCAATCACTACACAGGATCCACTACAGGCTATTTAGTCACGAGTCCCGTTAAAACTGATCTGGTGTATTTCTTATAGAGCGTGTATTTCTTAAATGTGTATTTCTTATCGAGCGTAGACTGTAAACCTTACCGGGTATGTCCTTCATGAGCGCATTGTCAAAGAAGCCTGCTTTTGAAATAGCCCAACAGAATATCTATTTTCATAGTAAAAGTCCAAAAGTCAATGAAAAAGCAACAAAACGTCATCATTATTTCTATTCCCGAAGGCTTGTCATGCACGCGCGGCATAGACATAATCATGACATGTCGATGCTTCGTGGAATGACGATTCGATGCTCCGTGTTTTTTTTGTTTAGACGTTAGATAGTGCGATGGCGAGCATTTGACTTCCAAGATTCGATATTCTCTCTTTGTTCTTTTATTTCCTTTCTTTGTTGCGTGATTGAATATTGATGCTTGTTTTTTTCGTGCGTTTTACTTTTTTTACCGTTGTTTTCAAAATTCGCTCTTTTAGGTGTATGACCACGATTGATTGATGCTTTTTTTTTTGAATTTCTGTATCACTTCAAGAGAAATCAATGATACCAGTGGTATATTTGTTACGCAACAAGTTAGTGGACAAACAATCATAATTCTTAATTTCCAAAAGAAAAACATCCAACAGAACACTCCCTCTTCTCAACGCCAGGTATCATTCACATCATACTGCTCCTACTTACTTTACTTTACTTACAAAAAACCATTTATATCATGAACTTCTTTCCTACCAAGCAGCAACAACACAATACTGAAGAATCAGAAGCAATGATTATTCGTGATTTAGAGGCACCACTTCTTTCGGAAGATGAATCCTCTGTCGTCAATACTATCCACACCGCTGTTCCACTACTACTCAAAACCAACAACGACATTGGTATCGTCCATCGTGCGCACACAATCCATGTCTCTCCACCTTGTCAAGGATATTCCAAGAATGCGGCTTCGAAAGTAGGCAACGTCGACTTCGTCCATGTATCTCCACCTTGTCAATCATATATTTCGAAAGGTAAGTTCAAATTAACGAAATGAATTCAATTCAAATAAATAACGACATAAACAATCAGATTTTATTTTTCTAAAATTCGCACTCTTGTCTGTCGTACGATGACTAACTAACTAACTAACTAACTAACTAAATAATTTCCATAAAACATCCATCCATCCATCCATCCATCTTATTGTTTATTAATCTGTCATCTATGTATATTATTTTAAAAGAAAACGAAATTAACAACAACGACGACGATGATGAGGATGATTGTGATACAATCCTGATTGATATTGATTCCGAAGCGACGATCATTGATGCACGATGTAATCTTTTGAATGGAACATATTTGGTTGGTTTCCTTCTTGGTTTGATCTTACAAGCATGTTCATTGTATGCTGTTAGTGTGGTCAGTAGTAGTAGTAGTGCAAGTAGTAGTGCCACTACTGGCACTGACACTACTGGCAGCAGCGGTACCAGCAGCACAAGTGATGACTGCAGTTTGAGTGTGTATGTCAAATTGGCATTATACTTCTTTTCCAGATATTGGGTATTACTGGCATTGTTACTTCCACCGGTGGTGAGTATTATGAGTAAAAAATTCCATCGTTCCTCAAAAGCACGTCGTCGTGCCAACCGAATCAACATCAAGAAAAATAAGAACAAGAATGTGAATTCCTCGTGTTTGGAAACATTCTTTGAATGTGTACGATTCCAATTTGGTTTATTGTTTGGATCCTTAATTTTATTAAGTATTGTGAACTTTTATACATTAGCAAAAACTGCACCATTGTATATGTTGGCGGCCTATTATGGTGTTTGTGTGGTTGTGTCATTATTTGCATTATGCTTATTACAATTATTTGTCAATCAAGTTTGTGCGAATATTTCAAGTGTTGAAATTACTGTCAGTTATGACCAAGATGAAGAAGAGGATGGTAGTGATAATGATGATGATGATGATGATGACGAATAATTGCAACTACCATTTCCATTTCTATTACAACTGCACACACGCACATATATATATATATATATATGTATATATATATATAAATATGATCTACAATTTCATGTACCGGGTAAAGAACGATGACGACGACGACAAGAAAGTCTTTTCGAACCGAGATTCGATTTGATTCTTCTATTTTATCATTACGTCGACGGTAATGATCTTTACATACAAACGTATTCTATACCTATAGGGGAATAAACTATTAGTCTATACAGTAATATAAAATATTTTCAAGTAAAAATATAATAACTAAATTTGATTGAAAAACGACTACCAGTAGAATACAAGATTTAATTTTGCTTACATTCTACTCTCCTGTAATCCTTATTTCAAGTGTCAAAGATTGTCCTACTGTACTACTTACCGCCGACCGAGTCTCGATAGGACCCTGCATAGCGTACAATGTAAAAAAAATTCCGAAGCAATAGCATAAGCAAAAGTAAAATGATATAAATTAAAGAGCGAGCGAACAACGCAACACAACGCAACCATGACACCATCACTATCATCACAAGACAAATTGAGAATCTTATTTGTAGTATTTTTTCCTTTGATGGGATCGGATCATCCATAATAAGCATTTGGACGTGAATTTCAAAAAGGAATTGCTTTGAGAAAAGAACAACAACACACATTGTATGTAACAATAACGAGAAGTAATCCGTTGCTGATTTTTGGACTATACGATGATATTGATCATTATCGCCATCCCAACGGATCATCATCATCATCATCATCGCCATCATCAGCCACTCCGTACACAAAGTTGTACAAATCATCATCAACTACTACTACTAGTAGTATTCTTGCTGATATAGTCTAAATGAAAGAAGAAGAAATCTAGCATTTAGGTTTTTATATAAGTGTACTTTATTCTATTCTATTATATTGTATTCAATATATATCATCTACTACTACTAAAACTACTACCTGCTTGAAGTATTATATTATACCTCAGCTCAAAATGTAAATTGTGAATCTTCATGAAACCAACCAGTAGCTGCAATGCGTTGTCGTTTCCCTGTAACTTCTAATACTGAATGTGGTAATGTCACCGAATCAAAAAATACTATTGTTCCACCTGATGGTATTATATGTAATTCTTCAGTATTGCTATTGCTATTATTTGACGTCGCTATCGTCGTCGTTGCTGCGGTCGTCGTCGATACTGCTGCTGCGGTCATGGCCCGTTGCCATAGATATTTGTTCAAATCTGGATTGTAAACTTTTTGTGGATAAAAACTTTGCAAATTCAATTGGTTGTGCCGGTACATCAAAATCGTTTTTGGACCAATATATTCTTTCATAATCATCATCATCATCATCATAGTTATTATTATTATTGCTGTTGTTGGTGGACATTGTTGTTCTGCTAACACAGGAATACAATGCCGTTTGTCCACTATCACGGAATGCATCTAAATATACTGGATTATAGCCATCCATCCATCCAATTTGTATATTCCCTTCATGCGAACCAACTGGGCCATAACTTCTGTTATTGTTATTGTTATTTGCATTTGTATTGATATTTGTATTTTTACGTGGAAGACAACGTAATGCTCCACCTTCTTCGTCGGTCCATGCATCATTTAAATAGACTAACCAGGTAATACTTCTTCGTGTCGGGTATTTCCATCCCTGTGGACCTTTCGTTTCTTCATGATGTTCATCTAAATGTTGACCAAGTTTTGCAGTTGGTTCATACCAATTATAGGTAATTTCGTGTCGTGATGATGATCCTTTCTGTTCAAGCTGTTGTTGCTGCTGCTGCTGCTGCTGTTGTTGTTGTTGCTGCTGTTGTTGTTCATCACTAATTAATGTTGGACGATTCAAATCAATTGACAATTGTGTTCGAAGTTGACACATTAATTGATCAAATTCTTTCCTTGTTTTATAATCACCTATCTCTGTATTGTACCAACTAATAATACCATTATCATTATTTGTACCACCACCACCACCACCACCATCACTACTACCTCGAAATGTTTGTCGATCACCATTGGAGGTAAAACCTTGTTTTTGAATATCATTCCTGGACCCTAATGCTTTATTCGATAATCCATCCGCACGAAAATGTCCATTTTTTTGTAGTGATATGGCATCATTCCTCATCCGATTAATTAAATCATACGGTACAAAATTTGATATAACAGCCACACCACCCAAGGCAATTTTATTTATATCTTCTGACGACAATAAATTATTATTATTATTGCTATTATTATTTACAGGCGCACTGATAGTGGACGGCGACGATGATGATGGTGATTTGGTACTGAATGCGTTTGCAGAATCATCCTTATTAATCCGCAACAAAAGGATGAAAAAGAAAAAAGAAACTCTCATTTTTCTTTTTCTTTTTTTCGAATTCGTATAGAATAGATGTACTAGTACAGATAAAGTTCGTTTATTCGAGATTTCGATATTCGAATTCAGTTTTCAAGCTACTGAAAAGCGAGATAGAAATCTATTTGATGCTATGTAGTCTGTCGTCTAGATATTCCTTGGTGGTTGTTGTTGTTACCTTCGATGTTCAAGATGTTGGGGTTGCCGTCTAGCTGTCTACAGTAGCAACTAAGTGCTGTATGCAAAGGCATCGTTGTAATGCAATTTGCAATTGTGGGAAAATAAAAAGTGATTGTTTCCATCAAAGAAACAAGGTCGAAAGGGGGGAGTACTATCCCTCTTTTTGACTCGCCCCTGAATACCCAGATATTTTTAAAGTTTCAAATGCAAATGCATAACTACTGTACACCTTTAAAAACAAAAGCAGTTATGCCATTTCCGTTTTACGCTCGGCGTGTGAAATTGCACGCAGAAAAATAAAAAGAACAAGGCAGCGTCAACTTTCGCTCACCCTTGACACGAGAAAAAGTGCACATAATACGGTATTAAGCCATTGTAAGTTACTACTTGACTTGTCGTAGATTTGTTCCTTGCCGAATCAGTTCGCTAAGAGTCATCCCAACTAAACGCCAGTATTCAGTATTAGTATATCATTACCAATAAATGTGTCAAAAGAAAGAATTAACAAACATCACAAGATCATCGGCTCATTTATCGGAAGGGGAAAAAAAGGTATCTCATTGTAGCAGTGTCTCACAAATCAACACATTATACTGCAGGAAGTATTGACTTGCTTTGACTGACCATGACTTCACAGCATAACGATGGTAGTGCAAATAATAATGGCGCCATAATAATGAAAAACCAACAACCACCACTTCTTCTACCTCAACCATCATCGCAATCATCGTCATCACAGCCAATGCCGATGCCAATCCCAATGCCCATAGCGCCTCAACCGATAGCTCCAAATAATATGACTACTACTCCTCCGATGTCGTCGATGATGATGTCCAACATGCATCAGCAGCCTATGATACATCATCCATATCAATATCAACAACAGTTAGCAGCTCAGCAGCAGCAAGAACTACAACAGTTACGGCCTAATCATCAGCAACAACAACAACAACAACAACAGTATGCAGCAATCAATCCTGTTAACGTCCATAGTGGTAAACTACCTTTGTCTATTCCAAACGCACCGGTTGCAACTCGGGGAGGTGGTATGGTAGCAGGACCAGGCGGAACAACACCAGGAGGACCTGGCGTTGTTGGTGGACAATTATTACAATTCCCATGGAAACTTCATCAAATGTTACGACTCGCCGAACAAAATTGTCAATCGGATATAATTTCCTGGTTACCGGGTGGGAATGGTTTTAAGGTCTACAAGAAGGATCGATTTTGTGCGGAAATTATGCCAGGATATTTTGCCTCACAGAAGTATAAAACATTTCAACGTAGTTTGAATTTATGGGGATTTGAAAGTGTCGCAAAGGGACCGTCACGGGGAGCATGTTATCATCAATTTTTTGTGAAGGGTCATCCAGAATTATGTCATAGTATGTACGTTTTAAGACAAACAAAAACAAACAAAAAGTAGACGAAAATTCTATTGGCATTTATGTTCTACAATAGAAGGAGTAAATTTGTTCTTCATGTTTTTCTTTCCTCACTTGTGTTTTATTATTATTATTATTTCTTTTCTTTTCTTTCTATTGACTATAGGACACGGGTAAAGATTAAGGGGCAAAGTCATCCTCGAACACCAGCAGCTGCTTTGGCAGCTGCAAATGCTGCTGCGGAGAAAGCTGCAATAGTAGCTGCTTATGGGTTATCTGCTTCAAATCGACAACAGCAACAGGGAACAACGGCAATGGCGATGGCGATGACAAGAGGGGGAGGAGGAGGAGGAGGAGGAACAGGTGTACTATTAGCTCCCAATATGACAAATAATTATGATGGAGGAGGAGCTGCTACTGCTGTTGGGAATACAATGAATGGTACTACTACTACTGTCGTGAATAATAACAGGCATCATCCTCAGCAGCAGCAGCAGTTGTTGAGTATAGCCCCTGCTGGTGGTGGTGGTGGTGGTGGTGACATACAACAACAAGTAGTCGGAATGCAAATGAATCCCACAGCTATGGCAAATTACAATGCCGCTATGCAGAACCTTGTAGCAATGAATGCATTGCATCAACTAAATCCTGCAGCAGCAGCTGCAGCTTTAAGTAATCCTGCAATGAATGCGATGATCGCTGCACAAGTTATGGCAGCGTCTTCTGCAGCTATGTCGGCTTCGACTTCAACACCAAACATGGTCAATACAAACATCCTCAACAATTCTGGACTTTCGCCGATACCGATAGCGGCGTCAGCGGTACCGAATCCTGCAGCATTTGTACCATCAGTCATGACAACAACGACAAATAGGATGACTACTCCGGGGGGTGAAGTAGAAATAGCACCTGCTGGGCCATACAGCAACAACAATATTCAAGGTAATAGTACTGCAGGTGGCACTACATCATCCTTTACACCGATTGCGATGGCGGCGGTGGAACCAACACCAATAGCAAGTATGGCTCCTACAGCTGCTCCAATCATAATCCAAACGACGACAGCAGCACCAACGCCAACAACAGAATGTTCTCCTGCAGCACTCGCCCAGGAGGAAGAGACGATTACTGCTGTCTAGATATAGATAGATGTCTGCCCTATATGCATGTATCAAAAATGGAATAATATTATATTGCTTTGTACAAAATTTGTTTTTATTCTACTAGCTAGTCTACTGTTGGTGTTCCACCACCCCCAAAGCATGGATGACAAAGCTTGCGACGTTGATGGAGCTTCGCCGGTGAAATATCAAAGATGCTAGCAGCTGTAACTGTACAGCTATCACTTTGAGCATTACTAGATGCAAGTAAATTTACAGTTGATGTTGCTGCTCTTTTTTCTCCCTGTTGTTTTTCGTTGTTGTTGTTATCATCATTCTCATCATTTCTGCTATTAATTTTAGACGATGATAATAATGGTAATAGTAGTGGTGACGATGATGATGATGATGATATGAATGACATTTGTAGTGTTTGTTGTTCTTGTTCTTGTTGCTGCTGTTGTTTCTGTTTACGTAATTTTCTTTTTTTTAAATCACGGAATGCAATACCAATTTTTTTACGTGCAACTGTATCATCAACCTCTATGAATAAACCATGATATTCATCGTCTTCTTTTAAGAATTTACCCATCCCCCGTTTAATTTCAGAGATAATTTCCGTTGCTAATTGTTCTTTATGATTTATAGTGCTGCTGGTGGTGCTGCTGTTGTTGTCCTTAGTTGTTATTTTTACGGGTATCTTTGTGGAAGTAGCTGCTGTTAATTCTTCATATCTTTCATATCGTTCCTCTATTAATCTTCTCATAGCGACGTTACCAGGATGGCTCATTGCAGATGAACCTTTACCAAATAAACAATCTTCTTGATGTGGTGTTTCAGTAAATATTGATCGGATACGATGTACCGCTGACATCACACCACCACCACCACCACCACCACCACGGCCATCTATATTATTGTTAAGTATAGTTGCTGTTCGGAGAATGATCGCATTTTCTTTCGCATGACGCATTTTTAACCATTTCCGAAAATATTTTATATCCACATTGTGACTCCATTTCCATAATTCTAAATTAAGTGGTAGTCGATCCACTGCGATACCAAATGATTTTAAACTGTATTTGCATTCTGTATAGGAACCAACATGTAATCGTAACCGTAATCGCATTTCTTTACCAAAGTGGAGTATAACAGCAGCTTTCACCACATCATATAAGGGTATGTTTGGACAACACAAATGAAAAGCACTAAACTTTACCGGACAAACTTTAAGTAAGGCATTTGTCATCCGTAATTCAGTTAGGTCTGGTATTTTATGATTCGATTGATGTAGGAAGTAGACCAGAATTACACCGTCTCGATCTTCTAATGATAAGCATTGTTGCAGATACACCCCCACTTGTTGTTTCGTTTTCATATCATAATAGGGTCCGAAATCACGTAAGTGCACAAATATTTTCCGTCCCGATGGATCACGGATGGGTAGTATCTGTAGTGGTCCTTCCTTATACATAACTTGTCTCGATTTTTCGGAGAGATCCTGTAACATAATTGGTCTAAATAGAACCTCATCTGTATGATATAATTCCACAACGAAATCTAAATATCGAAGGAAACGTAATGCCGCCTTCTTTGGATCCATTTCTTCTTTATTTAAAAATGCATAACGAAAGTTACGATCATGTATATATTCACTTTGATGTAATTTTGCTTTTTGATATGCAGTTCCAATAATACAAGTACTGCTGCCTAATGCAGCAGTAGCAGCAGTAGCAAAATTTGCAGTGACAATTTTTTCAATTTCATATTCCATTTGTTGTAACAATGCATTTTCTTCTTCTTCTTCTCCTTCAATTTTCTTTTTAGGATCATTATTATTGTTGTTGCCGCTGCAACTTCCGGCATTGCTATTGTTGTTGTTTTCGTTCACATTATTACTATCCTCGTTATTGTTGTTATTGTTATTGTAACTTTTACTTCCAATTTCTGTTCCGTGAGTAGGTTTTTTTGGTTTTGTTGCTGTGCTCATAACACCATGCATTTCTTCCATAACCTTTTCACGATTATCAAGTGATAGTTGGTTTAATTCTTTCACTAATAATCTATTAACTGTACTTGGATCAATGTAGTATGGTTCGTCTTCATTTTTCGTTAATGATGAATAAATCAAATTCATTTCTTCTTGATCATCATCATGATCATCATGATTATAATTCTTGACATTGCTGTTATCATTACCGTTACCGGTACTACGCAGCATGATTGATTGATTGATTGATTAAATATTTGCACTCGATTCGAATCAGAATTAGATTCAGAATCAGAATCAGAATCAGAATCAACCTATGAAACCCTATGATCCGAACCCTACAATTCTATTAGTTCTACAAGTTGTACAATATAGTGTCAACAAAGAATGAGATCATGTAAAAAGTGTGTTTTGATACCGGTAACAAATAAATAAATAAGATCTTAGAATATGCATCTGCAGGATTTTCGGTTGCTTACACTAACGGTACCGTGCCGAATTAACATAAAGAGAAGAAGAAAGACAAAATCGTTGCATAAATTACTAAGGGGTTATGTTTTATTGCTAGTTGTAGAAACGTTGTTCCAGCATTATAACGCTTTTGATTTATTATTATTTATGATAACTTACTAAGGACATTTTTGAAGAGAAACGCACAGAGCGAATAATGAGAGAAATATAATGCCTGGCTGTATGTGATTTTTTTTCGCTTGGCGACGTAACGCATACAAGTATGAACGAAAACGACGTACGTACAAAAGTGTGTGGATTTCGTTTCTACTGTAGCAAGAAAACAGAATGCACGCACAGTTACAAATTTTATGCGATACATACTGTATCACATCATTTGCGACGACTAGACTAGGCCCTCCTGCAGTACTGCAACGACAATTTAAATCAAAACATAACATACCATTCCCCCCTGCCTCGATGATGACAACGATGATGAATGCGATTGTTCCGTCTGTTCCGTCTGCTTCTTCTTCGTCGTCATCGTCGCAACGACGACGACGACGACGACGATTGATAATGAATAATATATCGTATCTGTTTGTATTTCTATCATTGGTGACAATTATGATGATCACGACAACAGCAGCAACAACAACAACAACAACAGTCATGGCAGAAGAAGAAAAATATTACGTCAATGAAAGTCGTATCCGACGATTAAATTCAAAACCATGGTTAATGCGTGAATTTCAATTATTAGATATACCAACTAATGTCTATGAAAAATTGAATGAAATTATGGAATCGCAATTCGGCAGTCATCATGATCATCACGGTAACGTTAGTCAAAAAATCATTATTCCAAAACAATTATTTATTTCACCATTTACCATTTTTTGTGTCGCAATACTATTGATTAATATTTGGTCATTTGTATCGTATCATTTATCCGGTTCGTGGGTCGAAGGATCACATATATTAGTAAAAGATACCTCCGAAAAAACTCACAAAGGATTAATATCATTACGTGATCAACTGGGTTCAAATTATCAATTATTTGGTTCATCTGCAAAAGAATATTCCCAATGTCCCTCGAATGAACAACGTGGTGATTTAGGACGGTTTGTACCGGGTAGTATGGCACCATCCTTTGATAAACTATGTTTTGATTCGACTACACCGATCGGACAAACAGTTGGACCAATTCAAACAAAACATGGATATCATCTAATTTATATCCGTAAACGAAAATTTTAATATTAATATTTTGAAAAATGAAAAAGAGAGAAACAAAAGAAAACTGATAAAACGTACCAGGTATAATATAATATAATAATACACTGTAATTGAAATTGAAATTGAAATTGAGATGAACTAAAACTAAAAATGATAATAAAATACCAACATATTTTTCTTCTCAGATAATATTTTTCATTTGCGTTCGTTCAGTAGCTGACTATTCTATACCGTACAGGGTTGTCAAAATAATAAAGACTGTATGTTTCATACATGTAGCTACGCTAGAATAGCTAATCTATATAAATCAGTACTAAGCTATTCAGTAAAAATAGTACCTCATATACTGACCATGCATATGACTCATAGATTGACTTTATTCTACTACCGTAGCCTTTTTGTTGTCTAAATGTATTTTTCTAGTAACTGCCACACGAAGTGAAAACAAGTGTTGCCAAACAAACATACATTGCATTACATGTGGATGAGTCAATCAGATCAAATCAAATAGTAGTAGTGTGGATATGATAAGATCGAATTGATGGATTGGATTGATAGGAGTGGGGAGGCGTAATGATTAGGATATAATAATAATATCAAATGGCTGAGACGATCCAATATTCTTTCCAAAAATAAATAAATTAAAAACCCTCCTACCCATTAGCACCTTTATTCTACAAAATCTTTTTCTTTTTCATAGTAGAAATAAGGAGAATAAATCAATTTTATTCTATGGGAGGTAAAATTTACTATCACTATTATTATCGTTATCGTTATTGTGTCAGCTAGCGCTAACGCTAACGCTAACGCCAACGCCAACGCCATCATAAGCAACAAAGAAGGTAGAAGGTTTTTATCATTATCATTATCATTATCATTACGTGTTATCAATTCCTTCCTATTCTTTTTCATACCGTATATGATAGTTTTATAATTCCTCATTCTTTCTCTCATTGCATTGCATTGGATTGGATTGGATTGCATTACTTTGTGATGATTTCGGATATCCTTTTCTTTCCTCTATAGATTTTTCTCTTTTTTAATTCAATGAATTTCAGAAAAAAAAATTAATGTGGTTTTGGTACATGCCCATCCACATAAAAATTACGTGTTGCTTTTGGTACTTCAATATCAATTCCATCCATTTTCGAATCTACAAGAACTTGACAACCTAATCGACTTGTTTCTGTTAATCCAAAGGCCATATCTAACATATCTTCTTCATCTTCCGATGGTTCTTCTAATGAATCATACAAGTCATAGGATGGAAAGATAATATGACATGTCGAACAGGCACAGACACCCTCACAGGCACCCTCTAATTCAATATCATTCCGTTGTGCCACTTGTAACAGACTTTCACCAACATAAGCATCCACAATTTTTTTAGTGGAATCACCTAATACAAATGATATATGAACACATTCTGCATGATCATGATCAATATGTGCTCCACCATGCCATCGTTTTGTTATAGTTGTATTCCTATTCCTATTCATATTCATATCCATAGTTGTTAAATTGTTGTATGGATATTGTAACATTCTTCTTCTTATTGGCGACGATGGCATTTTTTGTATCGTAGTAGTTGTACTACTAGTAAATTTACGATTACTGATAGTCGTTGATAACGATGACAAAGACGTCGACAACGATGAACGAGATGATGATGATAACATGCGTAGTCTCGATGATGATGATGATGATGATGATGATGATGATGATGACGATGACGATGCGCTACTTGTCACTCCTCCTACAAATTTGCGGCTTACTATTCCGACGTTCATTATCATGCTCATTTTTTCTTTCATTTTCTCTTTTATATGGACGGATTAGATGGCAGGCGCACTCAATCACTCTCGAAGAACTAAACTTCTTAAAAACTGTGTTACTTGAACTGTGGTACAAATAGTCTTGCTCGAAGAATATTTTGATCTTAGTTTTCAATCTGTTGTTCTTGCTTGCTTTTTCAATTAGTATTCACTCACAAAAATCAATTCTGGGTGATCGTTCGATTTCAATCTTTGCTTCCACACATCACAAAGCACAAGATTGATTTGCGCAAGATTGATTTCATGCATGGTTGGTGTGAACAATCACGTGACGCATACTATCCTCCTGTTGAGAATTTAAAAAAATAGAAGAAAAGTCATAATTTTTCCAGTCCCCCCCCCACTCTGTCTGACTGGTCCAGCGAAAAGATACAAGAGTTCTTGTTTTTTGCCGATCGACTATCGACATTCCTGTACTAAACTGTAAACTTGTAACACAACACAACCGCAACCGCAACCGCAGACACCATATATAACGAACACACCATACCGCCATAACATACACAATCATCAAAATACTACTAGAACCTAATCAACTCGAATACCAATCTATCGCTTATCATATCTATCTATTATATCAACAATCAATCAACATGAATTTTTTTAATAAACTGAAAGATCAGGCAGAAGATTATATTGAAAAAAATCCGGATCAAGTGGAAGGATTTAAACATCAAGCATTAGATTTTGTAAAAACTCAAGTCGATAAGGAGGCAGAAAAGGAACAAGAGAATGAAGGCAATGGCGGCAAAGAATTAACAAAAGCAGAACAATACAAAGCACAAGCTGTTGGTATGTTAAAACCACAATTAGATAAATATGTGGATGATTATGATCAAGCAGGTGCAGGTGCAGGAGAAGAAGAAGACGACGACGAAGACTCGTCGTCATCAAGTAACAATAAACCACCACACGGAAAACCATCATATTTGACTTCAAAGAAAGACGACGACGACCAAGACGACGAAGCTGAAGAAGAAGCAGAGAAGGAAGAAGAAGAAGAAGACGTCAAACCAACACCAGCACCTACAAAGAAACCTTCGGGTGGTGGTAAACCATCCTATTTAATTGGAAAAAAGAAACAAGAACCGGAAGAGGAAGAAGAACAAGCTTATACATCGGCTGTCGATAATGGTGGTGGTGGTGATAACGAGGAGGGTTATGCAGCGGCTGGATTTTAAAAAGGACAGAGCATAATACTAGTAGAATTATATACACAAGAATAATATAGCTAGTCAACGATGCGATGATGGTATCAAATTGTCTTAATTGATTTTGCTTTCTCGATTTGTTACTATTATTGTCTTTCCGTCGTCGTCGTCGTCGTCTATGTATTTATCCTACAAGCATAGAAGTAATGACGAAAGAAACAAGGCAGTTTTTTGGTGGAAATTTTTGAAAGTATCATTAAATCAAGCAAGAATAAGCTAGTATTGAAGGTATCAGCTGTAGAAGACACATTTTTGTTTATAGATTTATTTGATAGCTTATAATCGATTCTATTAGATTCCATGATTCTTTACTTAAAATGTATATCCTTTCTTACTATCAGGTGTCGCCGTCCCACCGTCCCACTACCAATAAGTGGCACCTTCACTATTGGTGAATTTTCTACAGTTGCTTTTCTTAAAATGTTTTTTATTGGTTTACTTACTATTTTCCTCTGTAGGAAATTTCATTGATTGATCGGTTTATCAATATCATTGTCATGATCAACCGCTTCAAAGTAGAAATCTCAATTATGAATTTTAATTCAAAATTTTCGATTCCGGGTCGTTCCCTTTGAAGCATATTAATATGTTTCTTGAGTTCGATCACTTCTGAACCAACGTATAGATGAAACGTTACGGACAAATTTGGTTGATGCGTTTTGTGGAATAATTGTAGACACACTCCTGGACCAAATTCCGTTGCAAATTGAAACACGTTCAAGAGTCCTGCAGCAATTATGGAAGATGAAGCGATCGTTAAAAGCGGGATTGTTTAAGTTTGACATTTCCTGTTTAAATGAGCGTTCGAAATCAGAATCATTTATATGAATCTCTTTTAGATTACGGGAAGCACGTATGTCAGTGCCACTCATGTAGATTGTCGAAGCATAGCCAACATTATCATTCCACGATACTTTTTCCAAAATAAAACAGTTCAATGAAAAACTCTTAAGGGCTCCGTTATAGGCAAGATTGTACTTGAAAGATCGATTTCACGTAAATTAGGAAATATCTTCAAGAACGTCTTTGGAAAAGAATTGTACGGATCATTGTATGGCAACAAGGAGCAAATATCTAAAGATGAAATAACATCCATTTGAATGCCTCTTGCGATCTCTTGAACTTCGTCATAATATTGTGTGCTATGTTTCTTTTTACATAAAATCTGTGTATCATTTATTTTTCATATGACGATAACATTGTAATTTGTTCTTCATCACATTGTTAAGTAAAACCGTGCCCGAATCAAATCATAACCTTCCTGGCGGGGTCTGGTATCAATAGTAGGGAAACATTAATCATTTTATACCTGGTCTTTTACGATCTTCACAAACTTGTTCCGAAACAAGTGTCAAATTACTAAGTTCTTCTTGTGTCTGTCCTAAATAATTAATAATATAAACACGGCGGAGTGGAGTTGGTAATCCTAAATAATTAGAATTATAAACACCGAGAGGAGCTGGTAAAGAAATCAATAATGAAAATTCTGACGATGAAAAGAATTTTGCAATTGTCTTTGTTTTTCTATTACTACTACTACTACTACTACCCCAAGTGGTAGCTGGAGTCGAAAGCACGGAGCGTTTGTTGTCATCGCTTCCAACTCTAATTTTACTCGCAGTTGGCTGAGATGACGATGATGACGATAATGACGATGACGACGATGATGAAGATGATGAAGATGATGACGATGATGAAAATGACGACGATGATGACGATGATGATCATGATGACGAAAACATTGTTGTGAAGCGTGATGAAGAATCGAATCGAAAATCAGAATAGGGATAGATAGATTATAAACTGATCTATTAAATTCTGACTCTAGAGGTGAAAATCACTCGTGCTGTACACTACGCTCAACACGCTCCCAGAGAGGATAGCAGGTAATAGTATTGAAAGAAATCGATGGCATCTCCTTCTCATTGACTTGACTTGACTTCTATGTAATTGTTCAGGTTTTCAGGGAAAATTTCAAATCGTCCACGGTGGATCAAAAAATCTTATATTTTTTCATTTTTCAAACAAGAAGGAAAAATGCATCCAACAAAAAAAGGGCTGAAACATGTCTAATCGGTAAAAAACAAAGAGGATGCCGGTCACAAAATAGTAATTTTTAACAGAGATGCTAAATAAAAAAATAAGGTGATTAGTATTCACTAGCCATCAAACTTAAATCGGGCGACGTAGTTGCGGTACGAATGGATGTTTTTGACTGAGTTTGCTCGAACATTCAACAAAAAAAATAACAAGGTAGAGACCACCATTATTATCACATCTTTTATCCAAAACTACCTTCCCTTGCCCATCACCGTTACGAAACGGTTGCGTCGAATAACAAAGTATTAAGATTAGATAACGCCGTTATCATTCGATCGACGCAACAATTTATGGATACTATTACCGCACAGTCCGCACAACATAATGGCGGAGATTGCCCGATAGGTAACGACGAACAGATCAAGAATAAAATGGATATTACTGCTGTTACTGCTGTTACTGATATTGTTATCACTGCTCATGGCAACGACCTTGCAATAAATCCATCGACGGTACAACATAATAAGATGGGACTACTTATTTCTGACGAGAGCAGCGACGGGGGGGATAATAATAACAGTACTACTAGTAGTAATAATAGTAATACCGCTGCAACAAAGATTGGTACTTTCGGACTGGAAGAGAATAATGAAGAATCAGTGGTTGTCGTCATGTCTGAAATCGAAAAATCTCCATACGAAAATGGAGCATGCGCCGAAATAGGTGAATATTACTTTGACGAATTGAAAAACATAATGAAGCCTACTACAAATCGTGCGGTTCCATCACATGATGACGACGATATACCATCTGATCATATAATTATTATTATGAATCCAAAGATGGAAAATTTCTTTGGAGATACATTAGCACGAGCTCTATTCAAGACTCGTTTGGAAATAATAAAATCAGGAATGGTCTTTAGTACGAGCTGGAGGGAGGGTAAAATCAGAGACAACAACTTTGGTTGGATACCCAGAAAGCAATTACTGTTATGCCTACAGGAACAATTATTTATCGAGGCTAACGTTACTTCGTTGCAAGCAATCGTCAAGAATCTAGACTGTGTTGATCTTGTACTAGAAGCAATCTACACGTATAACTTAACATACGAGTATCCTAATCTATCATCGAATGAAAAAGAAAGGGCATTCTTCTTTGATACACCAGAGACGACCAAGATATGTTGTTACAAATGTATAATCTTCGTAGCCAGAACATTTGCAACATTGCAAATTTTGAGGAAGACGCATGAAATCAGTCGATCTTTGACAAAAAATATGAAAAAGTGTCTAAGTATAATAGAGAAACATGTCCGCATGAATCCCCAAACAGTCACCGAACTTAGGCGCAAGTCCGAAAAGTATTTTAACTCGAATGATGATAATAAGCTAAACTCGAAGGCATCAAAATTGAATCAATGTGATCAAAGTGCAAAACGACGACGTTTGTCCATTACGGCCAGCATCACATCGAACAGAAATCGTGTTGACGACGAAGAAGCAATCTCTGCTACTGCTACTGTTACTGCTACTAGTAAAAGACACTGTAAGAAGATTCGACGAAGCGCAGTGAAATCTGAATCTCTTCTTTTGTCTTTCAAAATTATGCAGGAACAGACACAAAGAATAAGTCAAACAATGGATTTTTTCAAAACTCAGCTACAGGATCATCGAGATATGTTAAGAGGGGAGATTCGGGATAGTATCAAAAAAGAAGATAAAGCTAGCTGTGGGGGAAACAGTAATGGGCGATAAGCAGGGAATGTGGAGTTATCGTGAACGGCCAGCAGATCTCGATGACGGCGCGGGGCTATTTTAACTGCTTTAATTTCGATGTGTGACAACCAGTCTAAAGGGAAGAGTCTGTTGTATATAAGAGACGTGCTGTAGCTGGAAGTGGGGGGGGGGGGTTAGTAGTAAAGTAGTAAAACCACTGTATTGAGTCATACACAAATAGTGCAAATGGCGAGCATGTGAATGACCTCTCTAAAACTGTTGGTCAAGCCAACGTATCCAGCATCGAGAGACCTGCCCGATGAGAAAGTATCTGACTTTTCTAATGATGCATAAGCAATGTAGTTCGTGCAAAGTAATGTCTAATTATCTGCATATTGTAGTTCTCCTTTGAAGCGTCACGCTGCTACTTCTTTCCAAGGTTCATCGTCAATGAAGAAGAATATAAAATTGCCGACTTGAATAATCATCAGAAGACGTTTGTGTTCCATCATTGATGCAAATCTCTCGGATGTGTTTCCATTCGGATATATGAGATATCATTCCGATTGGCGTGATGATGACAAACAAAATGCATTGATCAAATTTGTTCGTAATGCTCCTTCAACCTTACGATGGTTTCGAAGTGATCTTACACCAGATAATATGACAACGCTACGATTAGAGCAACCCGGAATTGAATTATTGAATTGAATTACAAACGTTCACTGTAGTGCGTGATGATATATCATTTAAACGATTGGAACGACCTCGCAATTTAGAATTATCAAATATGAATTTTACCCATTACTATTAGTATCATCAACAAAATACATACACAAAACGATACAGTATGCTACTCGTATACCGTATGACTATCCTATCGTTTGAATATATATAATGATAGAGATATGTTCTTTTATTCTACTGTCTTTCGTCTCGCCTCCAGCCTTTATCAAGTACTTACCATACGATCTGTCGAACAGTAATGAGGATGTCAAAACAAACGCGACTATTCTCTCTTTTTGTGCATTTTCGTATTTTGCTTTCGTGCCCCCATTGAACTATTTACTATTCTCATTTCACTTCCGTACAGTCCGTCCTGTCCTTTTTTCGTATCTCACTGAAGTACAAATACAATTAGGACGACATAAGACGAACAATAGCAAAAATTCTAGACTAGCATGTATTTGAGTAGCAAAGAGAAGAGGAACGAATAGACATTCATGACGTTAGCGATGCTGACCACTGCAGTGACATAGTAGTGATGGAGTTCATTCGAAACAATACTATATGTTATAATGAAATAAAATATAATAGGACTACAATATAAATTGGTACCCTATTTAGCGTTTTCATTTTTTATATCTGTTACATACTGTATATAGTATAAATGCGTATTCCTCATTATCCTTTGACTCGATCATTCGCTCACACACCGTACGTACTGTGCCGTAGTGTTTCTCACTCAAGTTTTCCTGTCATAAGTAAACTTTTGACGGCGTGTCCTTGTTTTTCCACCACTGCTATGTGTACTTGGTTTTCTACTACTGCTACTTGTTTTTTTTCGTCACTAGATCTGAAAAATATTTCTGTAGGAATGGAACGTATCTTTGCCATTGGCCATGTTTTTTGTTCGTCGTTGTCTTCGAGATATTTTTTTGATTTCTTTGTATCTTTAGAAATCTGTTTCTCATTCAGTTCCAACTCTTCCCTTAAACGATTCTCGTCTATTTTATCTAAAATCTGTCCATACGAGTCTTTGTCTTCTCTAGACCATATTGGTCTAATAACAACATCGACTCCATCGATTGCTGACACATTCGGAACGGTATTGTAAACACCTGAATTCTCGTCTATTGAATACAATGGAGTATGATTTTCACAGAAAAAATCCCCACACTGTCCTGAAATCCACATAAAATGTTTGAATTCACCAATAGTTATTTCTCCTTCGCCTTTCCAACCAAAGATACATCTCATAGTGTCTTCTAAATACATACCACCTGTTTCGGCTTGATGCTTCGTACGGTAATACAACCCTTCCAGTTTCTCATCTTGATCATGGTAATACAACCCTTCGCAATTCTCATCTTGAGCACACATTGTCAATAAATATCATTGAAAGATTTTTATGCAACAAATTTCACGCCATTGGCCATTGATTACGCACGCGTTGCTGATGCAATCGGAGGTGAAGGAAAACCTTACGCAGCCTACGTAAGGGTAAGATGAAATTAAAAGCTGTTTAATGTATATATATATTGAAGTTTAGTCATACAATGGTTGGAGATGCATGGTTGGATGGAAAAAGAAGAACAATAAGCATGTATATGTGTTTTGACGCGTCAAAAAATTCGTGCAAGATACCCTAACGAGGCACAATTAGGATGAAGAAACGGTATCCATGCATGTCAAAAAAAAAGTTAATTAAGGCACCGCACAAAGTCAAATACTCGACTGCGAATCCCCACTGAGTTATTTAAGTTACGCGCAAGTAATAATTGCAGTGTTGAAGACGTGTCGGGGGAGAAATTGATATACTGTATTGTAAGTGTCACAAAATACAGGTGGCAATATTAACACGGAAGACCGAAAGGAAAGGAGTAAGTATCGCCATACCTACATATATAGAATATAATTATAGAAAAATCTTGAATACCGTAATTGTAACTGATAGGCTACTTCGCTATGTTGAACTTGTAGCTTGCCGTATGATATTCGAGCTACTGCGTATGTGGAATCACAAATCGAAGAACAAAAATAAAACCTGAGTACATACTAGTACATGGATTTGTACGTACCGGTAGGACCTACTTCGTCGATTGGCTTGTGAGGAAATGATCGATTTTTTTATAAACCATGATATCGAATATGTGAAGAAAAGAAAGAATGAATTTGATCGGATACTATGATATATTATAATAAACCATGACTTTTTGCCAGACCAACAATGAAGAAAAGAAAACCAATACGATTTTCGCTTTCTACTCCCGACATGAATGCATGTTTTTTTTCTTCGAATAAAACCATTTCTCTTTTGTTAAACCAACAATGCAGCAATACAACCAATATGATTTTTCGTTTTCCTTCTTCCGACACGGCGAATGCTATGCTAGTTTTATTTTGGAGGATGATAAAGAGAATGTGATTGTCAGTAAAAAAACAAGAAGGACGGAAGAAAAGTATGTCTGATCAACACTCTCACAACTTACTTTTCTCGATCAAAATAAAACAACTTTTTATCGTATTAATCATCCCCACTACGTGACAATATTGATACCATCAACAATGAACAGTACATCATCAAGTCATTATTTAAACAATTATCCAGCAGTTGTCTCCTTTGACGAAGACGATTCTGATTACGAATACAATGAGAAAGAATTATATTCTTCTTCTGCTGGTTTATATGCTGCTAATGATAATAATGCCTCCTCCAAGAATACTGTTAGTACTACTACCACCAAACTACTACTACTCGATGAAAACAAGTTGGATGTTTTGGTAAACCGTGACGCCATCGCCACTGCCACCGCCGCCGCTGAAAATGCCACTACTACTACTACTACGGCAACATTTACTACTACCGACGCCAATAATATTTCGATCGATATGTCAGATATTGTCGACGAGTATGACGAGGATGATCTGAATTTGATGAGAGAAGGTCTATCACTCGTTATGGATGAGAACGAAGTTATTATGGCAGATTCCTATAATAAAAATAATGAGAATAATAATAAGAATAGTAGTAGTGTTAGTCCTACCACTGACTACGATAACTTCGACAATCGCATCAACAACATGTTCGATACTACCGATAAATACAGAGCTGCGACGACGACGGCAACGACAGCAACAACAATAGGTCGCTATCCTTCATTGCTCGCTCAGGTTACATTCGATGAGGATGAGGATTCGTTATCGTCGTCTTATCTACCACACTCACATCAACAAGTTGAACGATATGATGAGAATGATCTTAATTTGATGAGAGAAGCTCTAATCGTTATTGATGACAATGACGATGAAAATGAAGGTATCATTATGGATTTCAGTAATAATAATATTATTAGTCCAACCGACTATAATAACTTCCTTCACGATCACACTAACAACAACAATAGTCGTACAAGCAAAGCCGTCGATAAATACAGAGCTACGACGACTGCAAAAACTACAACGTTGTTCGGCGGTGGTTATTCTACGCTACTGGCTCATGTTACATTCGATGAGGATGATAATGATAACGCATTGCCACGATCGCATGCACAACATCAGGTTAAACCATCACCATGGTTGAATGGCAAATTAGCTTCGTATTACGATGCTTTTCCTCGTCCATCAAGGGGTAGAAAATCGTCACGCAAAAGTACCAAGAATAATAATAAACGTCGTACCACCACCAACAACGTTGCCAATGAAGCTACTAGACATCAGCATTGGTCCGACCAAGAAGATAAATTGTTGAAAATTGAAGTGAAGAAACAAAAATTTCAAGGTGGGAATATCAATTGGGAAGTCATCTCGAAGTCTTTCGGTGGTACACGTGCACCTATTCAATGCAAGAATCGTTTGAATAATTATTTACAATTAGGCAAAGTGTATGGCGACTGGGACCAGTACGAAGATGTCTGTATTCTTGATATGAAACGGAAAGGATTTATGTGGGCTGATATTGCCGATCGATTACAAAGAAGAACTGGGAATCATATCCGTGAACGATTTGTGAACTATCTGGACCCGAATATTAAGAAAACACCATGGACGAAAGAGGAAGATAAAATACTACTGGCGAATCAACGTACTTTAGGTAACAAATGGGCAGATATACAAAAACTTCTTCCTGGACCAGGTATTCGACCACAGAATTCCATCAAGAATCGATTCAATAATCGAGTACAAGCAAATAAGCGACGATTGGCACGGTCACAAAAACAACAAAATGTATTCAGATTAAATTAAAATTTAAAATAATTAAATTGTAACATAAGAGTAATGCATGTAAAGTAAAATAATTAAATGAAATATAAAATATGATAATAAGTAAATTATCTTTCCAATATATCAATATTGTTTTATTCTACTAGTCTATCCTTCGAACACAAAATGCTTTTGCAAATGTCAAGCTTTATAATATAGACGTCTATATTGATAGGACTTTGGTTGGAAGTTTTCCTTCGAAAACTTGAAAAATGGTATCCATTTGGTATGCTTTGTGGAGATGATCTTGAGAATTATCGTGGTGGTTTAGACAGCAATCAAGATACAGAAAGAGTTACTTGTCACTACTTCGTTCACTTTCTGATTCTCTAATCCTACTACTAGTTCCAGAACAACCAACCACAAGAAGGAACGATCTTTATTCAGATTTTATTAAAGATTTCATTTTCTCTTTTTTTTTTCAAGATGATAGTATAATTTTTGCCGTACAGTACGTCCGAATCAATCATAATCCATAGCAAGATGTTTTGCTTGTTTATTCTACAATTGTAATACAATCATGATCATGATCATGATCATGATCATGATCATGATCGTCTCTTAGAACAGTTTCAAGTTGTACAATACGACATTCTAACATTTGTCTTTCATTTTGTTTTCGTTGTTTCTTTTTATCTGCACCATACATACGATTACTCTATACCTTATTACCAGCAGAAGTAGAATCATTATCAGGCATCGGTATAAACCATCCATATTCTTCAAATATTCCCATCAGATTTGATACCTGTTGTTTCAAATGATCTAATGAATGCTGTGACTTTGATTTCTTCTTCTTGTTCTTCTTCTTACTCCTTCGTTTATTCTTTCTTTGTTGACTTCGACTTAACGTAGTACTTGTTGTAGTTACTGTTGCTGATTCATATCCTTCTGTCTTCTGCTGCTGAGCATTGTTGTCGTTGTTGTGGTCGTCATCATCGTCCCATGTAAATATTGTAGCATCGTTGTCGTTGTCGTTGTCGTTGTTGTTGTTGTTGTTGTTGTCTGCTTTTGGATTCGGATGTGAAGAAATCGAATCGATGTAGGATTGTTGCGAGCGAGAAAAGTAAGGAATGTCGTTCTCTTCTTCTAGTAGTTGCGATGATGTTACTGCCATCACATCAACACCATCCGTAATCAATACTATGTCATCATCATTGGGGGGTATTCGTGACGATGACGATGATGACGACGATGACGATGACGACGATGAAGATGAAGATGAAGGCGAGGAGGAAGTAATTGGCATCACAAAACTGCTTGTTTTAAAATTACGGTATCCTGTAATATTCATTCCTCTATGTTGGCTTGTCCACAATCTTCTTAGTTTTCCCAGCAGGCAGTATTACTATCCACCTTTCTCGGCATTTACAGTACTGGCGGATAGTAACTTTTGTCTCTTCCCTTTCTTCCGTACTAGCTAGTAGTTACCGGTACCGTCTTTAGATATATCGTCTCTTCTTCATTCCGTTTTCATTGCGTCGCTGGCGTGTTGCTTTATTATGCTGTCGTTGATGCTTTTGTAAACAACTTGTTTTTACATTACACATCACACTGAAAACAAGTGAAGATAAGCAAAGATGGACAAAATCGAATCCTCATCGAGGGGGCTGCGGTAAATTGTCATTTAATCATCATAAGGTTTAATACACCGCCCCCTTTTAATCATCCATCAACCTTCCCAAAGATTAGTCGATTTGTGGAATGCAAAAGCAAAAGAGCGAGATTGATCGCCATTCTATTTTTCTCACACTACTCTTTTAATCATCACAAAATAATACATTCCAACGACCATGCAACGACGCAACCCTCCCGCCATCCTCAGCCATGTCGTACGATGATATCGACAACCGTGAGCGTCAAGAGGCAGAATTTGAATTCATCACTGCCGCATATTCACCTGAGGAAGCATGGATAATAACAACAGCAGAGGCAGCAGAGGCAGCAGCAGCAGATGACGACGATGTTGATGATGGAATGACACCAACGACTAATACGAAGGGGAAAGCACAAATATCATCACCATCATCATCACCATTACCATCACGGATTCACAGACGTTTGGAATTACCAATAATCACAAGAAACGAAAACGATGACTCAAGTGGTGGTTGTTGTATTCAAGTAGAATTAATCTTGACATTTCCACAAAAATATCCAACCGATGAGGAATCAATTTTATTAATCAATGCATCTCTCATGAATACAAAATCTACTACAAATAGTAGTAATAGTAATAGTAATAGTAGGAGGTCGAGCGTCACTAATACATCGCAAACACAGTATCGAAAATTAGCAATGGATTCATTGCCAAATCTACTTGAAACTTGTAGAATAACTGCACAAGAAAATGCAGGATTTGAATCAGTTTTTATTGTATTATCAAAAGCAGATGAATGGATTGATAATGAATGGAAGAATCTTGTACAGATGTCTATTGCATCCTCTAATGGGGGTTCTATTTCTAAAACTAATACTAATACAACAACAACAATACCTACAACAAAGTCAGTCATGATCTCGCGGAAGCTTATTTATTCACATCATATAATAGCAAAATCGAAAAGGAAGGCAATATCCGATTTAGGAAAGGATTATAATGTTGGTGGGTACTATAAAATTGGTTGGCCGGGCATTATTATCATAGAAGGTGAAGAAAATAGTTGTAATGACTTTATTGATGAGATACGTAGTATGAGATGGCAACATTTAGTGGTCCGGGGTGAAACAGAAAAACAATCGATAACATTTGATATCAATTCAAAAAGTAGTGTCCAAAATCAAAAACAATATCATATTAATAATCATCGTAAATTTTTTTCAACCAAGAAAGTAACGATGATTGAATTAGGGGAAGATCAAATGTCAACTTTATCTAAAATTTGTAATGATGTTGGTCTGAAAGATTTATTTATGACATCAATGAAAATTTATAATAATAATAATATAAATGATGATGATGATGATGATGGCGACGATGACAATGACGATGACAATGACGATGACGACGACAAGGAAGACAACAACAACAATAATAATAGAAACGTTGCCGTTGATAGAAAGAAACATCACGTAGAAGAAAACACTACGAACGAATAAAACTAAACTAAACTTTTTTCTTCTTCAAACAAATCTTTTATTCAGTTTTTAAATATTAATTTGATTTGATTGTACTCCTTTTTCACATTATTTTCTTCCTTCTTTAATGATACCGTATACAACATTTATTCAATCTAATCTTATCTAATCTTCTGTTTCGCTTCCTTCTTTTTCTTGTGTTTTTTTTCTTCTTCTTTTCTTATCGTTTGGACCGGTAATATTATCATCAGTCGTCGTCGTCGTCTTTGCTAGTTTTCTTATCAGCCTTGCCGCTGCCGCCGCAGTAGTATCATTAGTAAACAGTGACACAAGTAATACTACTACCAATCGTCATCGTGATTGAATCTGCATCGTTTTAATGTACAATTTTTCCCCCATTTGCAAGTAGGTATAAGAGTAGGAACGTCATCATCTTTTCCTTTTTTATCTCCTTCTTCATTATCATCATCATCATCATCTACTACCGGCAATACTTTTACGTCACCATCACCACTAGTATTTATCATCATCACTATCGTTGTTATCATCATCTTCGTCGTCATGTTTTCTTTTCTTTCCTCCAAAATTCGGATCATGATTAAATTTACATTCATTACCATATTTGCATTCACCTTTTCTTTGAAATTCATAACACATATTTCTACCTTTCCTTTCGATTCGTCATCATTTCTCTCATTTTTTTGTTCATTCTCATTATCTATCGCATTACTTGTTCGACGACGACCTTTTTGTAATTCAGCACAGATGACATCATGTAATGGTTTGTGATTCCAATTCCTTTCAGGGTCCTTATAATATTCTTGTTCTTCCTTAGTAAATAAAAAGTTTTGGGAACAATCTTTACAATTTAATTGGATTGCACATTTGTCTGTTGTTTGGATTTTTTTGAATACGGCTTCATCCCATACTCTCTTAGCTGCAGTACGTGCTCTTCGCAAATCTTTATTTGTTTTATCCTTTTTGAATTCAATTACTGCGTCACGATAAACCTTTTCAAGTTTAAACAACAT
>FMBT01000539.1:0-59167 GCA_900095095.1 Fragilariopsis cylindrus CCMP1102
GGCGTATACAGAACCCGTCGATAAGCTTTTATTTTTTATTATTGAAGAACTTAAGCTAATGGATCATCTCGATTCCATATCAAAATCAAAATCAGAATTCGTCGAACGAAGAGAAAATGTCCAAGAGCTCCGAAATGCGGCGAAAAAGTATGCCACGTATGGACCTACATTGAAGAAGGATGGCGATGATACTGGTACTAACTCTAGAGGATGCGTTCGACAATGAATCGGCACTGTCAAACTTTCTAGATGATGTAGCATTAGTTAGTGATATAGCCGAAGCTAAAGAAGATGAGGAAAACCCACGACTAGTTGTCAATTTGATGACGATCCATGCATCAAAAGGAACGGAATTTGACTGTGTATTTGTCGTTGGTGTAGAGGAGGGGACTCTCCCCTCTAATCAGGCGTTACAAGAAGGGGAGGGGTCCGTCCAACTGGAAGAAGAAAAGAGATTATGCTACGTTGCAATGACACGTGCTAAAACGCGGCTTATTCTCACATGGAGAAAAGAAGTTACTAGTTTCAGCAATTGGAGTGATTCGGGACCGAATACTGTTGAAAAACAACGTAGTAGATTTTTAAATGCCATCGTATCGCAAAAATCTAAAAAATCTACTGCCATGAAGGGCATCACTTCAAAACGACCTTCCACCACACCACCAAGCAGGAGGAGTAGTTTAAACAGACATGGATTAAAAGGTCCAGAGGGTAGAAAGAACCGAGATCCATCATCATCATCGAGGTCAACATCATCGTCAGCATCATCGAGGTCAACATCTCCGTCTAGTAAGCGTCTAGAATACTCGACCTTAGCTCAGACCTCATCATCTAATCGAAACACGTCCCCAGGTAGTACAAGGCAGCGACAGCAATCGTCTAATAGGTCGAGTGTCGATCGCGTACAACAACTAAGATCGAGTTTGACATCTTCTTCCAATAAAAGTCCGTCATCGTCGTCCTCGCCGCCGCCGAAACAGCGAAAGAAAAACAAGATTTCTCGACCTTCGTCATCTTCTACCCAACAACGGGATACTGTAGATCCTATGTGGTTTTTCCCCGTCGGTGAATCTGTCGTACATATAAACCTAGGAAAGGGTGTCGTGTTGGATCATCCTCCATTTGAAAGGATCGAGGATGCTAAGGTTCGGGTTAAATTTGAAGACGGAAAAACGTTAGAATTTCCAGCTCTTGGAAGTGACGTGCTTCCTTTATAAAATAGAGCACGGGTAGCGAGATATACAATACGGTTATGATGGATCGTTATACTCGAGCGGAAGAGTTCTTTCGATCCATTTCTTATAAATGTACATAATCAATTAATTATATAGTTTTTCAATAAACATAATAGTCCACGAAAATCGATCAATTTATTGCTACGAAGAAAACAAGGAGGAAGACCTAAAATCATGAATTATCATCGTCATAATTCATTGTCTATTCAAAGATTATTTTCGCTTGAGTGGATTGTTCCTATTCCTGTTCCTGTAATCAGTAAGTTAATATCTCTCCATCGTTCCCCTCATAACTATCACCATTGACGCTGTGTCCATGCTCTCGACAAATCGAATCACGGCACGACTAAAAAAAGAGTTTCGAAGTGCAGGTCTGGCCGTTGCTCTTCAATCCTCAATCCTAGCAA
The DNA here is from genome assembly GCA_900095095.1 of Fragilariopsis cylindrus CCMP1102. Lineage (NCBI taxonomy): Eukaryota > Bacillariophyta > Bacillariophyceae > Bacillariales > Bacillariaceae > Fragilariopsis > Fragilariopsis cylindrus. The sequence continues at coordinate 1,643 of FMBT01000539.1, forward strand.
AATAAAAAAAATAATTTTTTATTTCTTTGAACTCACAACCATGCACAATGGGACTTACCTGACTGTTACTTCTCACACAGTACGAATCTAACAATAACGAACATCGATATATAAAGCGCTCGTTGTCGTCAATCATCGGATTTCCGTTTTATTTTCTGGAAGCCCTGACGTGAGGCAAATTGGGTGCATTTTTTCCAACATCAAGGAAGTGACGTACATCAAATCACATTTATTACAACCAAGAACAAAACAAAAAAACATTGATTCTTTATTGACCCTCCAATTGTATTTTGTTGAAATTTAATAATATGGACCACTGCTCGAATGACAACGAAATCGATGATGAAGATCTTCCACTTTCGCATCCTGCAAGACGAATTCGACGTCGTGCCGATGACGGCGTCAGTGGTATCGGTGCATGGCAAGGGGAAGAAATGGAACTAGATCATCAAAGAGAAACTGAACGACGAGATCGAGATCGAGATAACTCATCAACGGGAGCAGCAGCAATTGTAACAGCAGTCGACTTGAATCAATTTCGTAATACAGAAGTTGGGAAGGGATATCAGGCAAAGCATGTTGTTCGACAAAAAAATACCGCTACAAATAATGATACTGCTGCTGCTGCTGCACAAGTCATACTAGATGCAGAAACAATGGTACCAGCCAGCACAAAAAAGAGACGATCAGCAGCAATAAGGATGGAAAGGAGAGCAGAGAATGACACTGCTGCGACTACAGTAGCAGTCGTTCCTGAACAGGAAGAATTACTTCGAAATGATGGTCTTCGTTTATTTCGTAGAGAAATTGAAAATATTTTATTACCTTAAAAAATATCAATTTCTTTGTATGAAATCTGAAAATTACATGACAATAATTAGACGGGTACATCATCAAAAGTGTCTCTACTTTGTACTACGAATATCTTCCTTTGCTAAATGACTTTATCTTATATAGAGGTAAAGCGACGACTTTAAAAATACCAATATTTATATCTGATTATAAAAGTGTAATGATAAAAATAAAAGTTCGATCCTGAAGAACTCAAGACTTTTTATAGTACTTCTCTTCTCGGACATTCAAACGAGACCAATCACGATCCATAAACTCCATTTTTGAGAGATGCTAATACAACTTTATGGAATGAACCTGTGCACGATGAGGATTTTACAATAAGCATATATAGTTTTTCTGAAAAGAATTTCTAATCAAATTCAGACACGAACAAAGACTAATTCTGATATCGATATAACGATCAAGCGAGAATGGACAAATAAATAATATGAACTGTAGGACAAAATGAAAGTCAATAACAACAACATGACGCGTGTGGCAGACGCAATCGCACCTACTAAGTAGACGGAATTGAGTTATCTTACCTTTAAGACGGAACAAAAGTCTGAATATCTTTCTTCTTGCTGAGGCTATTTATATTCAATATGAATTGTGTGTTTTGTCCTGCTTTTGCATTATGATGATGGCCTCTATCCTCGTTTTCACTTCCGCACGACAAAAAGTCTAGTAACTTACTTCGTAAGAAGTTCAAAGTCACAAACAATTTCGAGCCAACCTAACTTCGGTCACTGGAGCTCACGGGAATTTCAATTTATTTTTCTTCGTCTTTCAAGCATGAAATGGCGCAGTTTTACGGCACCGTAACGTCATTCGTCATCATCAAAGAAAATCTATTTCAGATTTTAGATTTTATGTAAACTCAAAACTAACGTTTACCATTTCTCATCTCATGTCATAACAACAAATAGACCCAACGCCTACGACACGGACCAAATAAATAATACGATAGCAATATGAGGCCTTCTTATTCCTTTATTTCAATTCTCTTACTTGCAATACCCGTTTCCGGATTGCAGAGCAATCTAAATCAACGCAACGAACCTTCACGACGTGAAATTATCGGGAGGATTGCCTCGACGGCAGGACTTCTTGTCGTTGGTGGTTGTACGGCACAACCAGCGTGGTCCGCTTCCGCCGTACAAGATTCAATGAATGTTGATGAGTTCTTGAGAAGGGGAGTAGATGCGGGGGGAGGTATGGGTGTATCGAGCCAGGCTGGAAAGAGCCGTCCAGAAACTGGTGTTTTCTTGAGAGATGGAAGCGATGTGTCGAGAAATCGTAAAACTGGTGATTTGAATGCCGAAATCATCGTCAACGGAAGCAACGGAGAGAAAATGGCGGTATTTATTAGCTATAACTCTCCGTGGCCCTTAGGTAAGAAAAGAAAGATATTGTTGTGCTGCACTGTACTGTACTGTACTGTACCGAAAAATACGAAATAAATATCTCTATGATCTTCTGTATTATTTTGTCTTGTTTGTACATAGATCTGATCTCGATAATCCGACATATGATGTCTTACCCACACCGTCGTTGCCCCGCTTCTCGTCCAAATTCATGCTCAGCTGAGGGACCATTTTATGATATTGAGTGCCGAAATCAAAAAACTAGTGATGGTGCATTTGTCCAAGTGACATCAAACGTTAAAGGTAAATCCATATCAGATATTGACAATTCGTTTATTTTAGAAAATCTGTTGGCGCCCAGTGGACGATTTTCTTTCTACGGAGAACCCACCGATGTAAAAATCAAAAAGAGTACGACAAATGGCGACTACAGGATTATTGATCTAAGTTTCTCAACTTTGTCTCAGGCAACACAGTCGGAGCTTCCTCGTAAAGCCCAACTTATAGCTACCATCCCCAAAGGGTCGTCACAAGCTGTCGTATTGATAGGCAGTGCACCTGCTGTTAGGTGGAAAAAGGGATCTGATCAGGATATCCATTCTACGATTGAATCATTTCGAGCCATAGCAGCCCCCAAAAGTTCTCTCAAACTTCGACGAAAGGAACGGAATTCATTTACATTAGACGAGAATGGCGAATAATAGACTAGTAGAAATAAGATAAGATTGGTTGCTTGATTGAGCTAGAATTAAGCGAAAAGACGAACAAACCGTATTGTTGTCTGAGTTGTTCGCACATACGGTAGATATATAAGTATTGTAATCACAATAAAATCATGATGATACAAGTAGTACTGTTATTCGGCGTAAACTTGCTTTTATACCTAACGTTGACACGTGCAGTAAAGAATAGAGAATTCATTCAAAATTGATCTACAAGTAACACGTATAGAGTTATCCAAGCTAAAAATTACAACTATTTGACTCGTTGTTCTGCAATAATGTGTTGACTATCTAAGATATTTCGTAGAAAACTATAGCAGAGAGACACAATACGTATCATCTCCGTGATGTCTCATGTTATGGAAAAAAATTGGAGATTGGGGAAGGGCATGTATGCATGTATCCAAGTAAACAACTCAGATATAGTTGGAGAACAGCAATAGCTGCTGCAAACCCCCACTGCTCTATCTATTGTCGGATATAATTGAGTTTATTTGTTTATTTGAGTAGTAAGCGAATCATTTTCTAATTGCTGATGCAATATTAGTAGCATTAGAGGTTCAGCATACCTCATACAAATTATCATTATGTTCAAAAAATCACACAGTTTAGGGGGAACAAATCTCACACTACACTTGACTTTACTATGACTATTTACTAATAAAATTTCCATATCATTGTATAGTAGGTTGGCCCTGGGTAGTCAGCATGTTTTCAAGAGAATTACAGCACTATCTTCCTGCTGCTTGCACAGGACAAATAGTGGTGTCATTCGACCCAAATAAGATGGTGGCGAATGGACCTATTGGTAGTATTTATTGAAAGAAGGACTTTATCATTTTCAATCCAACTTGAACCAAATTGTGAACCCACCTATGCACAGGGCCTGTAGTGCAAAAGCGGCTACCGCATACCTGCTTTTTAGGAAAGTGTGTAAGCAAAGCAGGTAACCCTACCCGCTTTTTAGGGAAGTGGGTATGCAAAGCGGGTATAGAAATTATTCTATAGTGTGTCTTTACAGCGTGGAGCATACCTGCTTTTTTACAAAGCAGGTAAGTAAAGTGGGTAGGGTACCTGCTTTTTAGGGAAGCGGGTATGGTAAGCGGGTACCCCTATCCGCTTTTTAGGGAAGCGGGGAAGCAAAGCGGATACTCCACGCTGTAAAAACACGCTATAATAATTTAGTTTCTACCAAACCCCAAAAATTATTAGTGCCGCAAGGCCCTGGTTCGGCAGAGGTAACAATAAATATATTATTTGTCTTACCGGTCGGTCCCTACGCGCGAACTTATCTTACTGCACATGCAACCCTGCATGCAACAATAATTAAAGCGACCATTTTCATCAAGAAATATTTACCTGAAACAAGGTCGCTTTGGCAAGACCAAACTCGCTCTATATCACATATGTGTGTAAGATCTGTACCAAAATTACAACCTAATATAGATTAAGAAAGTAATATAGATTAAGAAAGTTTAAATACCTCCCACCCACCTTTACCGGATCGTTGTATGCAGTTTCATCATTAAATTCAAAATTAATTTTTATCCATGCCACATAGAGACCGGTGACGAGTAACTTCTTTTGTGATAACATCTATCTCTCTTTCATGAAACCAAACACAACAACAAACAAATCGAACAATGCACATTAAAAACAATTACATCCAATTTAAAACAAACAAACAAACAAACAAACAAACAAACAAACAAACAAACAAACAAACAAAACATAACATGAAGATTGTTGTTATTAACGCCACAGTATTGCTCGTCGCCATCATTATTTCCTGTCCTTCCTTGCTACAACCGCACAACAACAAGAAGATGCCGACAGTACAAGTACTCTGAAAGAAGAATTCGAGTCTTCAACTTCCACTGGAAACAACGACGACGGAAGTATGAATAGAGGACCGAATGCTGCAGGAATTTCTTTTTCCACACGATTCTGTCAGGCCAAGGTGCACCAAGACGCTATAAACGGTGTTTACGATGCTGTTGACCATCCTTTATCACTCAACACGACGTCGTCGTCGTCTTCGTCCAAGATCGATGGTAATAGTGACGACGAAGATAGCAACAGCGATAACTTTCGGTATTCGTACAAAGGAGTTCAATTTTTTGAGATAGATGCCGGGATTGTGACACCAATGTGGACGGATCTTACTACAGAGATGGAACGAGGACAAGCCTTACTTGTGATTCCGGACACGTTTAACGAAGAACGGAAGAACGGTCCTCGCATACTGTACATTCATGGTGGGAGTTGGACTTCTTGTTCTCCGACCACGTGTGGTTATGCAACCTTTGTATCGAAACTCGCCAAGTTGTACAACATGCCCATCTTATCGATCGATTATACATTAGTAGGAAGGAAGGGTAATGGTACATTCTCTACTATCCTGGCACAGACCGGTCGGGCCGTACATTTCTTGGCCACCAATGATCCCTTTGATATAATGTTCCATCACGGCAACGACGACAATGACAATGATGATAATAATCATACCACCAGATATAATGCAACGACGACGACAATAGATGAACAGGAGCAACACCAACCTACTATTTTTATTATGGGTGATTCGAGTGGTGGAGGTACCGCGATTAGTGCCCTCGTGGCACAAGCCTCACCGGAGGGATTGCCCGAAAGTAATGGAGCCAAGATTACTGCCGGTCAGACATTTAGTCCGTGGATTAATCTCGCCTCCAACAGTCCCACGTACTTTTCTCAGTTATTTGGCGTGCATCATGATGATGATAATGAAACGGAGAATAATAAGGATGATGTCTTACTCGGTGATATCAATTTTGGTTGGGTGTTTGGGGGTGGGAACTTCTCGACACTGGTGCAGGAAAATTACGATGCGGGTGCCGTGTACAGTCCCCAAAACATTAATGATCCGGTCGCAAGTCCCTTGTTGAACGCACCCGTATCTTGGCTGAAAGATCTACCACCATTGTCGATGCATGTGGGGATGGCCGAAGTCCTGGCCTCGGATTCGGCCCTCTTTGCGACAGCTGTCGCACGAGCCGGTGGACGATGGGTTGAGAATCATGCCTACGATGGGATGTGGCATGTCTTTCAACAATATGCCAATGGATGTGGGAGTAACGAAACCGTAGTTTTGGCCGAAAGTTCGTTGCAATTTTCCAAGAAATTTATCGAGGAGGTGTTGCTGTCTATGTCGACGTCGACGTCGACGACCACGGTAGTACATGATGAAGCAAATGACAAGGACAAGTCCAACAACGATGATGACGATGACGATACTACCAGTAGTAGTAGTAGTTACAACAACAATTTGTTTTGTACCATGAAGCATTATGAATATCCGACCGGTTCGGACTCGATGGCAGGGATGACGTGTCGTCCGAGAGAGAGAACCTCTATAGACCCAACTACTCATACTACAAGTAGTATCTCAAAAAATGCTATTAGTAGTGACGCAACTACAAGGACGAACCGTCATTCGATCGGCTTTGTTGTTGGGTGTGGAGCTATCGGTGGGTTGTTGTATTCCTATCTGTTGATCTAACAAAAATATGCTTCGACTTACGTATAACTATTTAAACTATATCTTTTTATTACTGTTGAACTGTAACCACACGGCCTATACCATTATTTTAGTCAGTCTTATTGTTACATTTGCGGACCTATTGTTGATAAACGTGTATGATGATTTTTATTTATTTCTCTCTCTACATGTTTATTTTTTATTGCGCACTCTGTTTGGGATTTAGCGCGCGTATAAGTCAAGCATTTCAAATGATTTCGAGTCGAGTCGAGTCATGTCAAAGCAAGCGATACAAGAATTGGGGGGTGGGGTGTATTTGGGGTTTAGCTTAAATTGACGATGGAAAATGAATGAATCATCACAAAAGCAACCATCACAAAATTCTCACACACGTATTCAATAAAATAAAATATAAAAATGCCACCACCATGCTGAATGCCACCATGGCCATAATAATAATCATCAAGCTTCATCTATCAGACTTCTACTCTAGCAGCCAATACCAAGGTAGAGGAAGACACCAGCGATCAGAATTGCTGTTCAGATAGTATATTCATCGAAAAATAGGCCATAATCATTTGTCCGGATGCAAAAACACTACCGGTAGCAGCAACAGCAACAGCAGCAGCAAGGACCTCAATATATATTGTCATCTTCACATTCTCGAAACGATGGCTCGACCTTTACAACGACAACTGCGCACATCGTCCGCAAATCTTCATCCACTATGGTATCGAAGAAATATTGTTCCTGATGGCAGAAGTAGTCATCGTCTGCGTTTTAGAAGTACTACTACTATTAGCAGAAGAACAACTAACACTTTCATTAGCGATAGTCGACGATATACTGGTAGTAGTACGTTGATGAGAATGAGACTATCATCTTCTTCCTCTCCTGATCACGACGAAAGCAACAACAAGCAACAACGACAACAACAACGACGACGACACCGTCTGCATAATAATCCAAAACAACAAAATCAAAATCAACGAAATGATAATAATAATAATAATAATAAGGCTACTGCAATTTTTGCGAAAATAGGCGACGCTCAAGATTCTATGCAAGAATTACTTGATCGAATTGAAAGAGCTAATATCAATTCGAATAATCCTATTACCGTAAAAGCTCTATCGAAATTGACATTTAACTTAAACCAGCAAAACAATAACGATGACAATAACAATATTATCATCAATGGTGAATTTGCTTCTGGTATATATAATGAAACAATCGAATATTTTGAAACTTTAATCAGATCAGTCAATGATGGACGTCTTACACCATCCAGGAAACATGGTCAAGAATTATCACAACTTATTGCATGTGTTTTGTACGTATTTGGTCAAACACAAAAACAAAGTTATTGGTATAACAATACAGATTATTTTGATATTAATGACGACAGCAATAACGACAACAACAACAACAACAACAATGACAATAATATAATACAAAATGTATTAAAGGTATTAGAAATTGATTGGAATTTAGATATCAATAATCAACATTATGAACATGCGATATCAGCATCCTGTAATGTACATGATTGGGAATATGCATCCTATTTATTTGAACAACAGATTAATCCAAATGGTGCTGGTACACCTGTATCCACAATATCAATTATTGACAATCCATTAGGTTTATATGCATTGACACAACGGTATAGTAGTACTACAAATAATGATAATGATAATAATATTGATGTCAATGATTCTTCGACCAAAGTAGAAGCAGAAATTTCATCATCATCGATGATTGTGGAACACGTTATGGATGCAGTACAACGATTGGTGATGGTATCACCACAAGATAAAACTAGTTATGTTTTAGCAGCGGGGAATGCATTAGGATATGCTGGATATTGGAAAGATTTTGATGAATATCGTCGATCAAGTTTCCTATCAGAACAATACGGAACGTCATTACTATCTGCCGTTATACAAGCTTATTGTTTATGTGGCAGATACGATGAAGCACTTCAAATTTTACAAGAAGAAAACATAATAACGACAACTTTACTATCATCATCCTCATCATCCTCATCATCATCGCCGTCGAGTAAACGTAATCTGGAAGAAGAATGGCAATGGGGTGGAGAACGAGACCGGATAGATCCACTCTGTCGTGATTTAGCCATGCAAGTTATCGGTGGGGCCTCATCAGCTACGATAGAAGGCAGTGTTGGCGATGATGCCGATCATCATGATACCCACAACCATCATAGTGGCTCGTCATCGTATTCTAAATTAGCATTGATGCTATTCCATCAAAGTCGAGAGGAAAATTTCACAATCAGTAGAGAAGCCTTGCTTGGTGTAGTCGAAGCATGTGAAAGAGATAAGGATTGGAAAAGCGCATTGTCCGTATTACGAACGGTCATAGAAGAAAATGAGATTGAACACGAAAAGAGCAACAACAAGAACAGCAATAATAATATTGCCTCGTGGATTGTACCAGGATCACAGCTTACCATTATTGAGCGGGATCAAACAAGAAATGATTCATCTTCTTTCACTGATAATCTGTCGGAAATGGGTCCTTTTTTGGCTTCGATTATGAGAAACTGCAATAGTTCTTCTAATTTCGGGATGTCGTTGTTCAGTTTGCGATTGTTCCAGATGCAATTATTATATACGTCTACTGGCCATTATCAGGAGAAGAAGATGATGAACAAAAACGATGATACATCCACCAAAGTAGAAGATTCGATAGGACAGATGATTTCCGAAGTGAAGAATTCACATGAAATATTAACAGCTAGTATGGTCGCCCTTTGTGGTCTTCGATGTCACGAAAATGCAATGCGACTGTACGAAATGCAGGAAAACAACGACAATGCTTCAGCAGCATTCATATACCGATATGCGTCGTCGAATCAAGAACGTAGTGGTACCATAGCTTTGGGTAATCCGTGGGTCAGTGCTCACCGACACATAGACCAATTGACGGAAGCGAGTAAGCTGATACGAAAAATCCATCGACGAAATAAGAAGAATGAGAGCAACTATCTTACCGAGAATCAACGTGAAATGATAGAGGAAGTTTTAGCACGAGCAATGAACTCGTGCACGAATGCCCATCAACCTGAACTCTCTCTATACTTATTAGACTGGATGGACGAATTTATTTTTTCGCACCATCAGCAGCAGTCAATACCCAGAGAGAATATAGATGATATCCACAAGGTTGGACTGTACAAAGATTCGGTAACAGCGGAAACTATTTTAGCACTTCGATGGACTCGAGACTTGACTGGAGCTATCGAGATGGTCGAGTCGATTTTGGAGAAACACGCTGAAGACGATCTAGATCAATGGAGGAAGACGATTGCAGCGGGGTTGACAGTCATGGTTGCCAATGGACGAGGCGGCGATGCCGTTCAAGTCTTTGATGTTCTAGACAAAGATGCGAGAAGCACCGATTGCTACACAACAATAGGACGTCATCTATCGAAGGTGAAAGATTGGAATGAACTTATTTTTCTCTATAGAAATGCAACAACCGAAGGATATTCATCAGAGGAACTTAGTCTGCTCGCCATGACAGCCGTGATCTCTACTAAAGTAGACAATCGACTGCGAATTCTTCGAGCTATAGTAGATGAATGCGCCTCGAATGCTGGTATTGATCCGAAGCTATATACGATGAACAAGTACTGGCAGATCAAGAGGACACTGGGTTTCTACCACGCCCGCCTATTGATGTGGTGGAACGATGAACAGAGAGCACCTCTCGATGAAATGAATCTAGCCATAAAAGAATTTTACAAAGAGAAGGCTAATGGAATGCGACCAAAAAACGATGTCGCCCGAGCAATCGTATCTGGAGCTAGTAGGTATGACTCGTTCGGTTTGGAATCTATTAGGGGGTACGAAAAAGTCCCTCGCTCGGTTGAAAATTGGACCGTACTGCTTGAAGAAGTTATACACGCAATGGAAGGATCGGCTATACGATATGATCCAAATTTTGTAAATTCAGTTGTGCTGGCGTACAAGAGTCTCGGAAGAAGTCGAGAGTGTGTGGACTATGTTTCGAGTGTAATGGATGTCGATGGAACTCGCATCCGGAAATCAACACTAGTAGAAGTATTGGAAGCCGCCAGGGTTGAACACGACGAAGAACTGTACAGTAACATTCAAATGATGCTTTCTCGTGGAAACAATACGAATGACACATCACCATAATCATTAGAAAGATAACCTTTAAAAATATATAGCTAAAATGTCATTCTATCAAAAACTTTTCTATCTAAACTTTTGTCTTGAGATATTAATTATTCATGTCATGAAGAATTGTTCCGCTTGCCTAGTGATGTGCGTAAATCTTGAATAATCTTATCGTTCGAGGGCATTGGCTTCTGCCAGACCCAATCTGCTCCGGCATCAATAAATTGATTACCAATATCATTTCCAGAACAACCAATAATAATAGAATCGATTTTCATCCTCCTCAAAGCAAAGCAAACATCCGTTCCGACCATAACACCACCAGCTCCTTCCATGAATTGATCTACAACTATAACATCAAAATGGTCACGTCCACATATTAAAAGCGCCTCTTCGCCAGTCGCAGCCTCCATCATGGTAGCATTTGGGGCGATACCTTTCTTCATCCGTCTTTTTAGCATTGTTCGATTCATTTTTATATCATCAATTATCAGGCACGAGATGGGTTCTTGAATAACCTCCTCGCTCTTCTTTTTCGGACTGGTGCTTTCGGCGGGGGGCTTACAAAGTGGTAACGTCATAAGTACAATACAGGACGTTCCAGCCTTAACAGATGGATCACTCTCAAATCGAATGGACCCACCAGTTAGATCTACAACGTGCTTTGCTATTGCTAAGCCAAGACCAGTACCGGGAGCACCGCCTCGTTGTATAAATCTTTGAAATAATTTCTTCTGTTCCTGGATAGGTATACCCGGACCGGAATCTTCACAGATAAACTTTACATTCCCATCTTCCCACATTATAGAAAGTTCGATATACCCTGACAAGGTATACTTGATACTGTTGCTAATAACATTCGTCAGTACCTGTTCAATCCGATGTTGGTCTCCAATTACCCAATCATCAGTATTGTTGTTTTCTTTAGTAGCATCATATTTTGGTAATGTTGTTCGAAAATCTACTCCAGGGCGGCAGCTGGGTAGTAACATTTTATGGACATTAAATAATAACTTAGAAAGTGATATGGGTGCCTTCCGAAGTTGCATTTTACCCTCTTCCATTTTCCGTACATCTAAAAGATTATTCATAATCTTAGACATGAATGTTGAACATAATTGCATACCAGAAATTAAACTTTGTGCCATCTGTGGTAAATCATCAGGCATCGAATTTAACGCAGAATCAATTGCACCTAATGGATTCCGTAACTCATGTGCAAAGTAGGCTGTCATATTCCTTTCTGTTTCAACCTTCGCCTCCTGCGAGGCACGTAAGGTTTCCAATTTACGTAATTCTTTTCGGTTTGTTCGATCTTCTGTTACGTCCTGCGCAACACCCACAACACCAGTAATTAATCCCTCTGGATCACGTCTTGTTGTTGCATTGACCAACAGAAATATTGATTCACCTGATTTGGATATTACCTCCAATTCATAATTAGATGTTTCAAATCCTGTTAATGCATGTTCTAATATCTCATCAACTTTCATATGTGCCAATGGTGCAATAAATGTTTCTACTAATGGCACCCCCGTTGCTTCTTCCTTTGTATATCCAGTAATTTCTGATATCTTTCTATTCCATTCATTTACATTCATATCACAATCTATACCAAATATTGGAGCATTAGCTGTATCTATCAATTGTCGTAATTCTAATGCCATCCCAGTAACAGACCGATCACGTTTCACAGCTTCTGTTACGTCCTGTGCCATCATAACAGCACCAATTATATTATTATCCATATCAGGTTGGGGTGTTATATTAACCAATAGATGTCGGATTTCATTGTCCTTTGTACAAAATTCAATCCCATAATTAGATTTACATTTACCATCATTGATTGCATCGTTCAATATCTCTCTCATCGATCTACGTATATTTGGTTTTATATATGTATCAACTAATGATGAACCAAATGCATCTCTCTTTTCATATCCAGTAATTTCAGCTGTATTATCATTCCATTCATTTATTATCCCATTACAATCAATACCAAATATGGCCATATTAGCTGTATCAATTAATTTACGTAATTCAATATTCAATTTAAGTAATTCTTTTGCTTTCTTTCGATCTTCTGTTACATCCTGTGCAACACCCACAACACCAATAATTAATCCCTCTGGATCACGTCTTGTTGTTGCATTGACCAACAGGAATATTGATTCACCAGTTTTGGATATTACCTCCAGTTCATAATTGGATGTTTCAAATCCTGCTAACGCACGTTCCAATATCTCATCAACTTTCATATGTGCCAATTGCGCGATGAAGGTTTCTACTAATGGCACCCCCGTTGCTTCTTCTTTTGTATATCCAGTAATTTCTGATATCTTTCTATTCCATTCATTTACATTCATATCACAATCTATACCAAATATTGGCGCATTAGCTGTATTTATCAATTGTCGTAATTCAAAAGCCATCCCAGCAACGGACCGATCGCGTTTCACAGCCTCTGTTACATCCTGCGCCATCATAACAGCACCAATTATATTGTTATCCATATCAGGTTGGGGTGTTATATTAACCAATAAATGTCGAATCTCATTGTACTTTGTACAAAATTCAATTTCATAATTAGATTTACATTTACCATCATTGATTGCATCGTTCAATATCTCTCTCATCGATTTACGTATATTTGGTTTTATATATGTATCAACTAAAGATAAACCAAATGCATCTTTCTTTTCATACCCAGTAATCTCAGCTGTATTATCATTCCATTCATTTATTATCCCATTACAATCAATACCAAATATGGCCATATTAGCTGTATCAATTAATTTACGTAATTCAATATTCAATTTAAGTAATTCTTTTGCTTTCTTTCGATCTTCTGTTACATCCTGTGCAACACCCACAACACCAATAATTAATCCCTCTGGATCACGTCGTGTTGTTGCATTGACCAACAGAAATATTGATTCACCTGATTTGGATATTACCTCCAATTCATAATTGGATGTTTCAAATCCTGTTAATGCATGTTCTAATATCTCATCAACTTTCATATGTGCCAATGGTGCGATGAAGGTTTCTACTAATGGCACCCCTGTTGCTTCTTCCTTTGTATATCCAGTAATTTCTGATATCTTTCTATTCCATTCATTAACATTCATGTCACAATCTATACCAAATATTGGAGCATTAGCTGTATCTATCAATTGTCGTAATTCTAATGCCATCCCAGTAACAGACCGATCACGTTTCACAGCTTCTGTTACGTCCTGTGCCATCATAACAGCACCAATTATATTGTTATCCATATCACGTTGGGGTGTTATATTAACCAATAAATGTCGAATCTCATTGTACTTTGTACGAAAATCAATTTCACAATTAGATTTACACTTACCATCATTGATTGCATCGTTCAATATCTCTCTCATCGATTTACGTATATTTGGTTTTATATATGTATCAACTAATGATGAACCAAATGCATCTCTCTTTTCATATCCAGTAATTTCAGCTGTATTATCATTCCATTCATTTATAATCCCATTACAATCAATACCAAATATGGCTATATTAGCTGTATCAATTAATTTACGTAATTCACTATTTGCTGTACAGATCACACCACCACCACTGCCGTTCGCTGTTGTTGTCATAGCTGTTGCGTCACTACTACTGTTACATGAACTGCATTTTTCTCGTGTTATACAATTGGAACAATTATTCTTACTGTTATAGTTATTTGTCACACGAGGGTCAATGCATAGAGAAGCATCGGAGGCACAATGTTGCTGTTGATGTCGGTAAGAGGAAATAGCTGGGAAGGTCATAGCTTCAGAGTCGTTGGTAACAACAGTAGTAATACTAGTACGTGTAGTAGCACCAGAACCGACAGTGGTAGTAGTAGCCTCAGTACTAGTAGTAAGAGTATCATCAATATATTTACTATTATCGATCACGCGCTTGTTTGTACAAACCAAAACAACACCTGTTACTATCCTCTTGCTCTTGTTTTTACTATTATTATCAGTTGTTGTTGTAATGTCAAACTGTGGGAATAGATCGACAGAGAATATTGTCTCAGTTGTTGATGTTGTTGTATCGTCGTCGTTGTTGTCTTTATCGATGTTGCTATCTTCGTCGTTATCATCGTAGCCGCATTCGTGATTACGATTGAGATTATTGTTATTGTAATTGCAATCATCTTCGGCTGTAGTTGATTCGGAAGACGACGTCAAGGAGCAACGGCGGGTTCTCTTTATTAATCCTCGTACTTGATGATGATCGTTATGAATAGTAGAAGGATGTCTAACTTTCATCAATTTTACATCCACATTAACTTCGGCTTTTCCATTACGGATAACTTTGTCCAAAACATCAATCAAAGGGATCATCAGCTCGTCTGGCGAAGAAGAAGAAGAAGAACGGGAGGCTGATATTGACGTTGAAGACGTTGACGATAAGAAAGACGACGAAGGGAACATATTATCGAATGGCATTCCAATGATTTCGTCCTCGTTACTGTTCTCGCTGTTGCTTTCGAAAATCCTATCAATACTACTTATTATCGCAGCACACGATTCATTATTCCACAAATTAATCCTTTTCTTAGAATCAACCCCAAATACGACGGGACTACAGTGGATGAGACGAGTAGTAGTAGTGGCGGCAGTGCCGACAGGATAAGGAAGATGGCAACCACCAACCGCCTTTCGTTTATTTCCATTTTCATTTTCATTTTCACACTCACAACATCCGTTGCATGCGCATTCATTGTTGCTTTGATCGTTATCGTGGTCGTTATAATTTTGACACATCATCATATTGCCTTTTCCTACTTTTGTTAGAGAGCGAAGGTTGTGTTGAGGGCGATGATAGGAGAGAAGGAGTTGCTATTCTACTGCTTTGTATTTCTTGTGTCTTGTTGGGCATTTAAAACAATAATACGGGATGTGCTATTAGATTATAATATTATGTACTGTAAGTTTCTTTTTTCCGATCCGACGAAGAAGCAACGTTTTTGTAATACTGTACTGTATGTGGTAAATGGACATTAAACAACACTTGCTTTCTCTTTGCCGCGTTTATATGTAATAGCCCCGATCAAAAGAATATCAGCAGTTCTTATCGCCCTTTTATATCTTCAACACGTCGTCGGCGGGTAGTCGTGCAAAATATATATCAATAGAAGGGTTCTTTAATCCATAGCCTCGTGTTTACTCTATCTATGCGAAGATAAAGCACGAAAGCCAAGCAAAAAGAGATTAACAACTCGCCGAACACATAAAAGAAAGTAAAACAAATTATCACTGAGCTGCAACGTAGACGCTACCAGGTAGTACAGTATGAGAAAATGAGAGTGAACATTCAACAGAGCGACTCCGAGGAACATCAACGTGAGTAGCCGCTATCAAACAAAGGCAATAATGGATGAGATTGCAAGATATCTACGTGTCTTTCTCGTAGATTTTCTAAAAGCGAACCGAAGAGCGGGGCAATCCCGAATTTTATTTACTTATAGTACGGTTTTTGATGAGATATTTCCGTGATCGCGAACCGCGGCAGTGGGAATATGCCCCCGCATGTTCAACATCAACATCATCGAATTGTGTGCGTACGTACGTACCGTACCGCCTGTCGAGTGTTGGTACGAATGATATCTCTTGTATGATGATGTGTATGAATGCTTCAAGGATTCAAGAAATACCTCTGTTTTATTCTTCCTTTTTGTTTTGTTTTTGTCTGTAGCTGCCTTTCTTTTCTTGTTCCTTTCCACCCTAGTATATGTTCTTGGATCCAACAATTTGCTTCTATTCACATACGCTTTTTGTTGTATCTTCCATTGTTTTTGAGAACTTTCCCCCAAGTAGGTTGTTCCATCCTATTACTTCTTGTTCAACGATTAGTAGATCATATCTTGTCATTCCTGGTTCACCTCTAATCCTTAGCTGATTCCCCGTTAAAGTAGGACATTAGTCCTTCCTTCAGTATGTCATATAGCTGTGGATCTACTGTGTTTTCTAATAGATTGATTTGTTTGATGACCTTATTTCTTAAACCTCTTCTTTTATCACATTGAAATATGTGATCATCATCTTCTTATGACATGCCAGCATGGGGCATACCTTTTATCATGGTAGTGATTTCGTTTATGAACTCTTTCTCCTGTAGGAAATTTCTTTTTACATAATTTGTGCATCCATTGTATTCCTTTCGTTGATAGGTATTTCTTTTATAGACTGGGCAGAATATGTCCCAATCAAATTATATCAAATATATTCCCACTCCAACCAAACCTTCCACAGTAGTACGTTTTAGGTGGTATTAGACATACATTCTGTAGAAACAGGTACTTCTAATCAAATCATTCCAACATATTATATATAATAGACTGGTTAAAGAAGGGATTTGAGCAAGTAATATAGAAGAGACATTGATGTCGACAGAGGAAGCAGGAGAAGAAGAAGCAAAGGAAGACAAAATAAGCAAAAGCAGTGGAAGTGAAGAGTCAAAAGAAGAAGAAGAAACTTCACAAACAGAATTGCCTGCAGAATTACCAATTTCACCGGCAATAACAACAACAAAGACAAAGGTAATAGGATTCAGCGACTACGATATAGAAGATATCATGTCATCAGATTCATAATATATTAAGAATATTCCTACCATCAAGGCAGGAATAACAGCAGTAGAATTTGTTGTAAAGGAAGTAGCTTTGAAAAGTGTCTTAGCTATAAGAAATTATCTTGAGTTCTATTCAGAAACAGAACACAAGAGCCTTTACCAGGAAAGGAAGATGGCGGTACAACTGAGATGAAAAGGATGCAGTCAAAAGTCATCTAGTTGGCATATCAATATTAACAACGGCATGTCAAAACAATGTAACTATAATGAGTTATGTTGAAGAAAGCAAAGATAATACAAACTGGCCTAACGGGCAAATGCATCCCATTGATACTAAAATCAATAAAAGATACAAAGATTCAGGAGAAGGTATATCAGACTCACATGTAAGACTCAAACAGAAGAAACTATTAAGAGAACTGTCAATGAAATGGAATGAAGATCCAAATACTCTATCTTAATCATTAGTAGCAATCAAGTTGCTATACTCTGGTACGAAGATACCACTAAAGGATGAAGAAATGGAAGATACCATCTTTGAGAAACTACTAGCTACATATTCAAATATATTGAATACAGAAGAAGATCTATGGACACACTCTGAAGAACCCAACCAAGGTATTCATATTCTTATAGAATTCTACAGAAATAAATTCTCAAAGAGTACATAAAGTTTCACATAAGAATATAATCAGGTCCTCATGCTAGAGAAGTTGTCTTATTTACAAATACTGGAAGTAGAGGCAATGGTAGATATTGAAATCCTCAGCTATGCACCAGCCGTGCACCGTGCACCAATAATGAGCTGTGATGAAACCGCGTGTGCACTAATAATGAGCATTCTTATTAAGACACAAAACGACGTAGTTGAGATACACGCCATACTAAAGGAGTACAATACTATAGCCCCAATGAGCTGGCATTTTGCCATATCCTCACAAAGCTTAGCTCCACTACCACAATATACAAGTACAAAAGCAACCTGATTAGCTAGAATAAGAGCAAAGCTCCCACAGCCTCATAAGTTGCCTAGAACAATCTTTAATAACTGGAACAACTCTAGTCTATCTCAACAGTTCTAAACAATATTGTTGCCTTGAAACCAAGTAGACAATATTTAAACAGATACAAAACTGTATCAGCGATACAACCTATCACCCACAGCAATACAAACTGTATTGAATTGATCAAACTGACTGAACAAGGATACAAAACTTGTATCACAAATTGAATCAATCAAACTGATCAAACAGGATACAAAACTTGTAAGTGTGTAATAAATACTGGTCCAAAAATATGCTGTAGGTGCGCTTTCAGTTCATGCACATATTCATGTTGTACAAGGACTAGCCTTTAACAGGATTCAAGCTATGGCGCCCCGCGGGGCGCCACTTTTTGGGGTCCATTTTTTACAGGGGTATGTAATTCCCTCAAAAAATGGACTTAGCGCCCCATCTTGAGACCGTATACCCCCCTTTTCATAGGCGCATGCATTCTTATTGAGTGAAAATACACGAAAGTTCTTTGTATTGGACGCACCTACAGCTTTTATACGAGGCAATAATAATAATTTGGAAGAGCCCCCTGGGAAAATTCGCAAAGAGGTGCAGGGATTGAACCCGGCGCGAGTAAATGCACGAGGAATAATTTGAGTGGGTTTTCTGCGCAATTTTTTTAAAATATAAATACTCAAAATATTTACCCACCAATACGAATCAATGTAACGGCTGTTGTGGTTGAGATGGTGCCACAGCACGCGCAAAATTCTTATAGCTAGAGGAATTTGTTTTTGGAAGAAAAAGTTATGGAACCCATTATTCATTTAATCTTTATATGTCAGCCAGACAACATTGGTGAACAGGGGTTTCCTTTCTTTGCAAGGGCCAAAAACTGATTTTTACCCTATATTAGCTAAAATCCACTAAAAATTATTTATCACGAGGTGTACCATGTGAACTAGAGGCCCGTTTAATTGGGGCTTTAGGTGGGCTAGTTTATTTCATGAGTATTTATGTGGATGTTCTTGTCAAAATTAGTGTGGGAGCATTTTTCAAACAACAGTGACTATTTTAATTATGGTCCTTGATTGGTTTTTATATATATGAGTAATTTTGGAAAACAGGGGTAAACTGCAATGACATCCAAAATAATGGTGGGTTGGGATGACACTGCTTCCCATTCATAATTAATATGTCCGTCCTAGTGAGGACAGTGAATCAATTCTGTGTTCTACTCTACCTGGTGGTATGTTTAAATATTGAAATGTATGTATTTTGGACTATACAATTTTTGATAAGAAATGAACCACAAAATATTTCAAATAAAAGGGTTGCACAGGAAAACACCAGATGGATTAGGTGCACAAACATCCACATAGTGTACTAAAACATTGTTTTTGCCTCCTATAAATTTTTTGTTCCTGTGGTTGCGGAATGAAATTCATTTTGCTGGTGTGGAAGGCACAAAAACAACAACATGATTTTTGATCAGAAATGAATACAAAATATCTCATATAAAATGATTTCATAGGACAACACCAGATGGATTGGATGCGCTAGCATCCACATAGAGTACTAGAACATTGTTTTTGCCTCCTACAACTTGTCTGTTTGTGTGGTTGCGGAATGAAATTCATTTGCTGTTGTTGAAGGCACACAAACAACATGATGTTCGATCAAAAAAATGAACAACAAAATATCTCATTTGAAAGGGTTGCAGAGGACAGCACCAGATGGACCGGGTGCACTAGCATCCATCATACCCGTACTTACAAGATCTCCATAATGCTTAGGTTTCTATGGAGGTTATGAAGGTATAGGGTTACATTAACCACAAAATGGACCATTTAGGCCCCAAAACAGGGTTTTCCACTTTTGTGCGCACCTAAGCTGGATCATGAACACAAAGCACCAAGAGTCAGTTTCCTTTGGTATATATGGTGCACTCCATCCATATATTTTGGGATGATTCACCTCTTTGAGTGTACCGTATGTCCACAAAACACTCCAAATTGGCCATTTGTGGGGGTTATTTGATGTGTGCTGTGTGTGAGCCTACATTATGAGATACCAGTAGGCTTATGAGACTAAGGAGTATAACAATTCTCCATCCAATAGGTCAATTGTAAACTTCATAGTTTATTTTTCAACAAAATAACTTTTTAGGTGTATATACTTGATGCTATAGTTGTTATTTTATACTACACTAACAAATACTAGGAGTAAAAATTTAGGCATGAATTGTTTTTTCCACGATTGAAAATTACGAGCTCTAGCAAAAAATAATTTAGCCGTTTTCGCCGTCGGTCAACCAACCGGACAGCGTTATTTTACTTCATGAGAGTATATCCGCCACCTCGAAAAGAATAAGAACTTCACACGTGGTGCTTATGTGGAGTTACCATCACGGCATCAACGGCTGTGAGTGATCGAAGTAAGTCATTAACAACAACTGTTTACTGTATCTATCCTCTCTTGTTTTACCACATAGCTTGCTCATAAACTTACTTTAAAAGTTACTTTCCTCATAACAATCAATCAAATCAATCATTCATCATGCCTCCAAAAAAAACAGTAGGTGTCAAGACTGGCCTCACCGCCGGTGAAAAGAAGAAACAAAAGCAGGAAAACAAGGCTAAGGCCAATCCTGGCAAAGCTGCCGACAAGAAGGTGAAAGCTGACGCTAAGCGTACTCGCCGGTAAGTTTAATGTTTAACAATTAAGTCGTGTCGGGTTTGGAGTCGAGTTAATAGTGTACTGTACCGATATGAATGATGTTTCGTTTGATTAATTTTTTATGGTTGTCGTTGTGGTTGTGTCGTTAATGAGGATTTTCGAGTTTTAGATGACGAATCTTAAGGACTACCATGAGAATGGAATAGTTCAGTGTCGATTTAAGTACGAGGCATTTGTCTGAAACACACACGCAGCACACACATACATACCAATATATTACATTTCGTTGGGGATACGCAGTATTTATATGCTTGACATGAAATTATAGAATCGAGTCATTTTCACTTTTTCGCTAACCAACAATTTTTTTATATTTTGTAAACTTCTCTATTATTTATTATCCGAACACAGAAAGGAATCTGGATCAGTAAAGAAGATGGGCTAAAGCTCTGAAGTCAGTTATTCCTATGCACACAATGCCGTTTCATTATGTATTTATTTTGTTTTTGTAAGAGATTCGTGGAAGAGATGTTGATGTAATACTGCCTATGCTTCAAAAAAAAAAGCGGAACACCGGAGCTTCAAAAAAAGAAATATATTAATGTGAAACATCGGGACAAAGCAAAGAAGAAAAAAAAAAGAAAAAGGATCGGGGTATATAGACACATCGAGGCATGCACATCTAGCAGACGTTCAATTTTAGTAATAATCAGGCTGCACGCAGCAAGATTCTAGTTAGGAATAAGAATGGATGATAAAATAAAGATGATATATAATGTTCTCTAATATGGTTTTTGATTTTGAAACATTTCCAGATTTTTTGTAGTCGTCTTATTTCTATTTATTTGTGTGCATTGTTAGTGTCTTGCTTTGGTAACTGCAAATTGTATTATTAGTGGAATGTATCAACTTGTCATAGAATTTGACAGGCACCAATTCAACTCATATATAAACTAGTTTTACTAAAATATTTGCGACAACCCGGAATTTTTCTTCTTATCATTGGGTAAGTAGTGCTTGAACCGATTGAGAAAAGAACACCTTCAATAGTAGCCGGTGCATAGAAAACAGTCCTATAATGTGAAATTTTACTGCGAGTCTTGTTTATGGTTTAAACTGTTGCTGTTGCTGTTGCTGTTGTTGTTGTGAATTCGGCAGAAGTGCTGTGTAGAAGATCGGACCCGATCGCATCCCACCTTTGATCGATCGATCAATCAAATTGATCAACTGGTTCAATCATTTCCTCCTCAAAATTCGATTCATCAGAATCTTACTAAAAAATTTCATGAAGAATGATCGCAGCAATTTTGTTAGTGTATTATCCTATACTAATATAAGCTATGTGACGATGCAAAAGAATATAAATTTCTCTGCTAAAGATGATAAAGTGGAATATAGTAGTTACGTAGTGGTTCCTCCTTTTAAAAGTTTTGCAATTGTTCTTATATCTAATAGTAAAAGTAACTTAAGACTATAGTATTTGCCATTTTTCCTATTCCCATATAGAATCTTCTATGAGTTTCTTATAGTCTGTTATTGGACTTCCAGGTTTGCTACATAAATCAAAACGGTAGTGTTGATGATGCTGTTGTTCTTGTTCGTCACTGTCATTCCTATTAGTATTCGTTGACATGATCACAGCCTCAGTCATAACATGTGCTACGTTATCTCTTGTAACTGTATAATACTTACTGGGAGTATCGAAATTTCCAGTATAAAGTGCATAGTTGGTTGGTAAATCATCTTTAAGACCACAAGGCTTAACAATAAAGGATGAAATACCTGCAGTTGATAAGAATGCTTCTGCGTTCAGTTTCCAATGTAATATTTTTCCAAAAGACGACGGTGATGGAGGTGTTGTAGTTCCCATACTACTACAGAGTACTACTTTTAGTAACGATTTATTATTACTGTTACTGTTCATAACAAGTGATCGGACAGAGTATACTACTCCATCAAATTCTACTGCGCGTAGTTCTTCCTCAGTTGTAGACATATTTGCTCCAGAGGCAATGGCAAGAGTTGTAACTTTTCCATCCTCCATTGCACTATCAAGACCATTCGGATCTGTTATGTCCCCTAAATAAATCCCCTCGCTTTCATCACAACGGTTACATCCTAAAATTAATCTAGCTCTTTCTCGAGTTCGTACGATAGCCCTAACTTCGGATACTTGTTCATTTCGTTGAAGCTCAAAATATAATCTTGAACCTAGTCGTCCTGTCGCACCTGTGATTACCACGATCTCTCCTCCTGTTTTGCTGATAATACCAGAAGCAGAAGCAGCAGCAGCAGTTGAATCGTCACTAGTGGTACTTGTTACAGCGGCAACCAGCTGTTGTTTCGAAGAAGAAAAACAATAGTCGCAGTCAAGCACCAATAATGGAACAGAAAGAAGTAGTACCGTTGCAATTGCAGATAAAATCCAGGGAAGTGAGATTCGGGATCGCATTATGGCATTATTACTATTTTTGTCGGAGGAGGAAGAATGAGGTGTCATCTTTTTTTGTTCTTCGATCGGCAAATCACTGTAATACATGATGCT
The DNA here is from genome assembly GCA_900095095.1 of Fragilariopsis cylindrus CCMP1102. Lineage (NCBI taxonomy): Eukaryota > Bacillariophyta > Bacillariophyceae > Bacillariales > Bacillariaceae > Fragilariopsis > Fragilariopsis cylindrus. Next base: position 25,068 of record FMBT01000539.1, read on the forward strand.
ACTGTTTCTTGTCTTGAGGTGTCGCTTCTCGTCTTGAGGATACATGTTAGACAATGGATAATGGATAGAAAAGGGCCTACCGTGTATGTTATGATTTTCAATTCGAGACTTGATTCGATGATTTTTTGGGTTGACATTTTAGATTTTTTTTTGGTATTTTTCTATTATGTGTACGTGGTATCTTCAAATTTTGCTAGCTGCCAGCTGATGATGACTCATACATGCTTACTGAACATAGTCCTAAGTACTGTACGTAATATCTTGCCATCAAGATACTTGCACGCGCGGAAAGTTCGAAAGTGACTCTATCACAGAACAATTTTGAAATTTGAAATTGTCATCATAATTCTTGACTCACTCAGGAAAAGCACATCATATACCTTTTCCATCGGACAAAGAGAAAAGGAGCACCATAGTACCGTAATGATCGAATGATATGTAAGGTAGTAGACATAATACTTGAAAAAGCAGAATGGAATCGACAATGAATTTTCCTGGAAATCTATTTAGAATCCGCACTCTTAGCGGTTTTATCGTCACTGCTACTTGTGCTGTGCTCCTGTCATCGTCCTATATCAATAATATTGACGCATTCTCGACACGCCCACTATTAGCAGGATCAGGTTCAGGAACATCAGTGGTTTTGAAAGCAAGCACGTCATCGACTACTACTGTTGTGACTCCTCCTCCTCATCCATCGTCGTCGTCGACTCGTCTATTTTCTTCACACTTTAATAACAATACATCAACAACATCAACAGAATCAACAACAATACTGACGTATCTTGAAATAAATGGTTGGTTACTTACTATTGATGGGATAACAATTTTAATTGATCCAATATTAGAAGGTGATCTTGATTTTGGTTTACCATCCTACATATATAGTGCATCGAAGCGTACATTACCATCGAATGGATTATATGAATTACTACCACCAATTGATTGTTTATTAATAACACAAGGTCTAGATGATCATGCACATGAACGTACATTGAAAAAATTAGCATCAAAATTAGTCGTGACGACAGGTAATGATCGACGACGACCAGCACCACTATCAATCATTGCACCACCCTCAGCACGTGATACACTGACTAAATGTGGTTTTACTAGTAATAGTAAGAATTTTGATATTAACTATATCCGATCCGGAGACGATGATGTAGTCATCACAAAAAATAAAAACGGTAACAAAAACAGTATTAAAATAAAAGCAACTTCGGGAGCATTGGTAGGACCACCATGGCAGGCTCGTGAAAATGGATATATAATTAGGAGTACAAAAAATAATAATGATGATGATGGGAAAGAAGATTCTAAAAAAAAGGGTCGTCGTCCACCACCACCACCATCTGTCTATATCGAACCCCATGTGGAATTTAATCCAAAAGAATTACAACGTGAAAAAGATACAGTGGATATTGTTATAACACCGATATCGGGTCAGGGGGTAGGTATATTACCACCATCACCATTTTTAAAGGGATTTGAATTAGTACATGGACCAAATGATGCAATACGGTTAGTTGATATACTGAAACCAAAGTATGTGATACCTATGCAGAATGGTGAGGTAGATACAATAGGGTTCATTACACCTATAATAAAATCTATTGGATCATCAAATGATTTTGAAAGAAAACTTCGTTCCAGTAATAATAGTAATGATTATGATGATAAGATCGAGATTATTACACCGATAATACCAGGAAAGGATATGATATTTTTTCCTTGAGTTTCCTGAGAAGAAAAGAGAGCACGTTATGCATGATGTGTCTGACTAAAATAAATCATAGTAGAGCACACATAAGATATTAAAATGAAATGTTCTATATCTTATAGCATATCATATTATTATGGTATATGTCTATAGTTACGGTTAGCATTGATATACTACATTTCATGTTATTCAAAACATAAGACACACGCGTAGTACTGTATTACTTGAACTCGTGGCTATTGTTTTCTGAAATCAAATCTTTGGACCAGGAAGAATTACGAGCTTAGGTTCTTGCCCTCTTCTTACTACCTTCCTGGACGTCATCTTCCTTTTCGTCTATCGTGGTAGAACCCCTATTCCTTTTTTTTTTCAAAGTGATGGTACCTAAACGAGCAGATTGGAGTTCCGTGAACCAAACACTTTCGTCTTTATCGGGAGGCGACTGTAATGCGATGGAGAACGGTGTTCTTGGTTGGGAGCTCAAAATATTTAGTCGGAACCCCAGTAATGTTGACCACAGAGGATCACTTAGGATATACGTACGTATCCGACATTGAGTATGCATTGAGGATTAATCACGCAGGACGTAGTATATTGGAAAATGGCTGTGGTAGCGACATTCGAAACACGGTTCCGCTTTCACTTTGGCCTGGAAAGGGCAAGGCATACACAAAATCTGGTCATATCTACAAATCATCGTCATATAAACGAAAAATGAAGAGTATATTAGGAATTCATTACTTAACTCGTGAAGTAAAACTCTCACTTATCAGTCGGTTATTTTTGGTTAGTAACAACGAAAAGGTGGACGACGGCGATGACGCAAGAAAGAATAATTCATCAAAACGCAAAGTTGTTGTAAATGGAAGTGGCGACATTTATATGGCTTCGGAGACTTAAGCCGAGCATGTGCCACCACCACCACCACCACCACCACCCAAACGATTGTGCCATCACGGATAAGTGAAAGATGATCTACTATCTACGTACATGTAATGGACCGATCGAGTCATTCATTTTGACGTCGACTGCTCCTCTGTATACAGTAGTAGACAAGTATGATCTCACGTAAAACTCAGGACATTAATACTACAATAGTATAACTAGCTACAGCAGAAAAATAATAGAGAAACACACAAATACGTATAGAAGTATCCCAAGATTAAAAGGTATTACTATGGGCACTTTTTAAAGAATATATATTAATCCACCCTATTGCTCTCTATTAGTAGGCATACTCAAAACACAAATTGAAACTAATTCATTTCTATGGCAACTTCTCCTTCGTTCGAATACTTTATTCTTACATACTGTATATAAGATTTGATTACTATTTGTCACGTACACGAAGCAGCTTTTTTCAAATTCTAGACTTTTTTTAAATAACATCCTCTTCCTCAGCAATATCCTCCGATGTTGGTTTAGTAGTAGCCTTCAATGAATCTTTATATTCTTGTGAATTTCTTGGTGCTTTTAAATTACCCAGAAATGAAAATCTTGAAGAAGACGACGTTGCTTCCGTTGGTGAAGTGGACGATGATTCAGAATCTCGTCTACCACTACCATTGCCACTACTAGCATAGCTATTACCACCATAGCTACTATAATTAGCAATACCATTTTCACCAGGAACAATCGGACTGCCACAACCACGTGGTAAGTGATTTTCATACCAATGATTAGCAATATCTTCACGTGTTGTTATCCAAACTTCACGTCCATAACTTTTTGCGTAATCAGCAAATTCTGCTAAGGCAGCAACACGTCCAGGTCGTGATAAACGACAATGTAATCCAACAGACATCATTTTTGGTTGACCGGCACGTCCCTCCAAAACTAAATAACTGTTATTACAGTATGTGTGAAAGGAGGAAAATGACATTTTATTAGAAAAGAATTATTCTCACAGAAAACATACAAATTTACCATCTGTTGTATACTACGATGGTACCTGTGTACGTGTACGTGTACGTGTATACGTTACAACAAGAAACTTACTCTAATGTTCTTTTTAAATGATTCAGAAAATCATCTGGTTTCGACCAACCATTTGGTGCTGTATATAACATATCATTTTCAACAAGTGAATATGGTATAATTAAATGTGGTTTCTTCTCTTCACCACCATAATCAAATGTGAAATATGGCAAATCATCATTGTAGGAATCCGAATCATATAAGAATCCACCAGTTTCAACTGCTAACCGACGTGTATTTATACTTGGTTTACCTTGATATAATCCAGCAGGTTTTTTACCAAATAAATTTTGATGTATTTCAATGGATCGTTGAATATGTTCTCTTTCAATGTTTTCATCAATATTTCGATAATCCCACCATCGATACCCATGTGAGGATACCTCCCAATCTTCTTGTTGTTTAATTGCACCAACAACTTCCATATTCCTTTCTAATGCCATACCAACAGCCCATACAGTAACTGGAATTTTTCGTGATGTAAATAATCGATGTAATCTCCAAAATCCACATCGTGAACCATAATCGTACATACTTTCGACATTTAAATTACGTTCATTTTCTTTTTTTAAATTGAATTTATTAATTTATAAAGTAAGTTCGGAAAGTAAATAATAAAGAATTTGGGAAAGGGGGGTGAAAACAACAACAATATTTTGTGAGGATGAGGAGATATATTGATTGATTGATTGATATTGAAATATATATTCTATAAACGTCAAGTCAATTTATTCAAGTTATACACACTATTATACTTACGGTATGGTTGAGTACTTGGTCCATTATCAGACAATAAACATTCCGATGCTGCATCACCATGTAATGTACACATTTCACCACCCTCTTCATAATTAATCACAAAATTTAATGCCACTTTCGCGGATCGTGGCCAATGTGGCTTGACGGGAGTTGCACCATATCCAATAGCATTACGTGTATTTGTTGTACCATATTTCGACTTGGAATCATTCTCATGACAAGAATGTTGCCAATCACCATTTTCGGATGTAATTGATGCATTCAAATCTTGTTCCTTCTTCTTCTTCTTCTTCTCCTCGGACGTCGACGACATGATTTGTCTGCTTAATGTATTAAGTCTAATGAGGGATGTAAGCTATGTCTATGGCGTAGGATAATCGGTTCGGCGTGTTGTGAAGAAACCCGAAGAAATAGTGTGAATTTGGTTGTTGTTAGCAGTAATAGTAACTTGTTCGATGGCAGGATCGAATGCATTGTTAATGCATTTAGATTTCAGATTTGGAAATTTTCAGACACATAAAACTTGATTATTACCAAAAGACTTTTTGAATTATGTCTCTACACAGGGCCATTCGATAGCACGTGATCAAAATTAATCAGTCCCGTAACGTAAGCCGGTGGCGGTACTCAAGATTCATGCATTGTATCATCAGCCTAATCATCCATACTCTTTGGTGTTTCATCAAGTACTGTTTGGTACCATTCTAATGGAGCTATACAGGACAGGGAATATATGTAATGTGGTGTATATAATTAAAATACTTTCATCTATTATTACTATTATTATTATTCAGCTACTATGCCATATCATACTACTATACTACAGCGCAAAATTTCAGCATGCCATGATGACTAACTAGAGTGCAACAAATAAATACTTAGTACTAACCCAACTCTGCTCAGCTAGAGTGAGGACTTTATCCAGATTCTGTTCTGATAGCTGTTTTATTTCATGTTGATTATCATTGAGATTGATTCTTCAACACATGACTATTCGTAGTAGTCTGCAGTAGCTAGCTAGCGAGTTAGATTAAATTAGCTAGCTACTAGCAAGTGCGCAATTTGTTGATTTAGGCAGCGTTTTGGGGCGTAAAAATAGAAAAGGCTTCGTTGAGTGAGGAGTCAACGCGATGAGGTTAATTACTTTTTTAATTCACTGTAATATGACCGTGGTTTACTAATTGATGAGCTTGTGCAATACTGTTTTTGCAAATCCTAATGTAAAACAAAGAGTATCTAATCGCATCTCTAACAATTGGAGTAAAATTAAGCCTGTTACGCCTTTTCTTCGACGTGCTTCTTTTACATATCTGAATAACTGATGTTCAGTGAATCCATAATTGAATTTTAGTTCTGGTTTTTCAATTAAACAAATCCCATATTCAGTTTCTTTTTGTCATTTATTATCAGCAGCTCGAGGTTTGCCAGGAGGTTGTTCTTTGATTGAGGTTTTTGTTGTTAAACCTGGTAATACAACTCCTCTTCCTAAACGTCTAATAATTCTTAATCGTGGTCCGCGATAACGTGACATAAATTAATTATAATTATAAGTAATCTTTTATAGATCAAGGGGGTTGTGTAATGACTCCATCATTTGGCATAATGATCTGTTGTGCCTCGTTCTAAATCTACCAGGCAACAGCATTCGTCCAGTACGTATCAACGGTAACTTTTGATGCCGCTTCCTTCTCTACCTGTTCGGTCTCAATAAGCCAATCCATAAGTCTATCGTAGTAATCACTCGACATACTATTGTCGTTGGGAAAGGCAGGCAACGTCGCCGTCATAGTTGCCTCCATCACTTCCTGTTTGGTTTTGTCTTCGTCTTCGTCGCCGCCACCGACAAATTCCTTATAATATTTTCTTGCCAAGTCCGGTCGCTGATGGATGATCCCGGTAGCTCGCCGCATTGCGAGGACTAGCCGACGAAAGGGGACCCTCAGCTCTTCGAACCGTTCCGGAGTAGTCATGAGAACGAGTTGACAAAAGTCCGGAACGCCCCATTCCTTGAGGGAGAAGAAGCCGACGTCGTTCATTCCACGGGCCTTCGCTTCGGGAATCTCGAAGTTCCAGAATATCAGAGTTGCTAGATCGGCCTTCCCTGATTCGAGTGCGTCCGTATGGTAAAAACTACCATTATATTTCCCATACGATTCGATGTCGCAATCCATTTTACCATCGGCCTTTACCATTGTCTGAACAATCGCTGGACCGCCCGGTCCTGGTGCACCGGGATAGGAAATTGTTTTTCCACACATATCGCTCGGCCGCTTTATGCCCGATTTGCTTGTATCGAACATTACGCCACCATCCGTGTGCAGGAACCGTGAAAATCCCAATACGGGCTTGCCTCGAGCTGCATCCTGGGCTAAGTGCAGCGGCTCCGTCACCGCGACATCCAATCGTCCTTCGATGATTTCCTCCTCGGCCTCCCAGTGATCCGCTGGTTCGACAAGTTCAACATCAAGGTTGAATTGGTCGAATATACCGTGTTTCTTGGCAACGATCAGAGGAAGGTGATCGGGATTCACGAACCATTCCAGACCCAGACGGATCTTGGTGGTCTCTTCTTGTTGACATTGCATCGACGACGTTGAAGTCTCACTACTACATGACTCCGACTGGTCTGAAAGCACGTGATGCTGCTGCAGCAGCATCAGTAGTACTAGTGGTGCTATTGTTTGTTTCAGCATGGTATCTTATATTTCGATAGCTTGGAAGGCAACTGATATCTTCGGTTGGATAATATTATGGTCAAAAGGGGGCGATCTGAACTCTTCAAACATTTTTGTCGAAATCTATTGCAGACGAAGATCCAAACTAGCAAGTACCGTTACTGCTTTCTCTAGTAGAGTAGAAAAAACAAGATATATGCATTATTTTAATGATTCATTCATTCAGCGTTTCTCTGAACGGTAAAATGCAGGTCCTTGCTTCAGCCGTCTTTATCGATGGATCCGTCATAGGCATAACTAGCAAGCGCGCAATTTGTTGATTTAGGCAGCTAGCGTTTTGGGGCGTAAAAATAGAAAAGGCTTCTCGTTGAGTGAGGAGTCAGTCAACGCGATGAGGTAGGGCATACAGTAATTTGAATTACTAGTAGTCGCAGTTCAGTTCGCAATTCACGATATAACGTTAACAACTAACTTCAAACTAGGACACAATCTTTCGTTTTTTAAAGATAAAACTACTGTACTCTCATACAGTACTACACGGTACGGTACGTGACGGTGTCAGAAAAGAGAACATAACAGTAGCTATCATCAGTACAGTAGTATTGATGCTTGGTACAACAATTACAACTACAACTACAACTACGACGACGACGACGACGTTATAATTTTTGAGAAAAGAAGTTTCACCAAGCAACACAATGATCAGTAGAAGACATCAATTAGTACTTAAAAACAAAGAACAACAACAACAACAACGAAGATGCATTGAGAAGAAAAGGTGTAGTAGTAATACTGAAATATATGTGACTGACAGAACAAGAAGAAGGCGTCGGTCCCCATCTGCGCTGTTATCATTATCATTGTCATTGTCATCACGAAAAAATATGATATCCTGTTTTCTTATTTACTACTACTACGTTGTTAGTGCAGTTATTTTTGTTTCAGCTGCTCCGACTAATACTGGATATTTTTCTACTAATGATAATAATAATTATAGAGATAAAATGTTTGAAAATAGAGGAAGTAATTTAAATTCAAATTCAAATTCAAATGGAATTAACTTGGTCGACGACAATCGTGATGGTGATGAACAACAACGCGGTAACAGTGATAGTAGTCGTGATGATGAACGTGATCGTCAAAATCAAAATCAAAATCAACGTGAAACAAAGGCATCATTAACACTATTTGATTTGGATGATTCATTTACATACCGTGCTGAAATTGCAACTAATTTTGGTCATACCATTGATTATACACGTTTTGAATATACAGCTGTAATAACAAAACCATCAATCAAATATAAAAATTTATGTTCCATTGATACTTATTTGCATGCACTTGGAACGCCGATAATTAAATCCTTTGATGGAAAGACATACTACGGGGCAGTCAGCTCTTACGATACCAAGTCTAAATTATACACAGTACAATATAATAGGGACGGATACGAAGAGGAGCTGGAGAGCAACGAGGTCACGAGTTATCTCGCCGGAGAGCCGTACTGGCTTCCCTCAGGAGTAGAGAAAGATAACAAGTTAGTAGAATTTCCAGACGGACCAATTGCTTTATTAGTGGAATTAGGTGGCGGGTGTGATATAGTAACAAAAGCAAAGAATGCATTACAGTTACAACAAACAATAGCTGAAGATCTAAAATACGTCATATTTTATAATAATAATGATCCTAATAATAATGATTCATTTGATAAAATTGTTACGTTGTCTCTTGCTCTGGAAGGAGGGGAAGAAAAATCACCGTCACCACCATCTACTCAAGCACCTACTCAAGCACCTACTGCAGGACCTACTGCAGGAGTATTCTCACCAACCTATTTACCAACGACATGGTTACCAACAACGACATGGTTACCAACAACAACAGATTTACCAACAACAATATCATCAGCATTGTCCCCATCACCATCGTTCAACAATAATAGTACTAATAGTACTGGGACATCAACGACCGATGATATTATTACTGGATTTGATGAAAATGGTACCATTATTATTAATGATGATGGTTTTGATGATTTTGATGATGAAGATATTGATGATATTGAATTTGGAGAAGACAAAGATGACGATAGTAGTTTAGATGATTACTTATCGGTACGGAAACGAAAAAGACGGAAAATGTTACAACAACAAAAGGAAGGAGAAAGAAGTGAGAAAAGGAAAGAAAACTACAAGAAGAAGAAATCTTTGAAAAACCAAATGATAAAAGAATTAATGGATAATAATTCAATTGTATTTGTTTCTATTAGTTATAATACTGGTATAGAAATATTAAAACTTATGACTCGTTTATTATCAGAGGCCGGTAGTGATGGTGGTGCATACACAATTGATGGTGGTGCATACGTAATGAATCCTGATTTTACAAAACCTGGTAATAAACAATGGCGATTACCTATAAAATTAGAAAAAGCTGGATCAGGATCCAGTAGTAGCGATGGCAATTCAGGTTATTACCGACCTACGGGTGGTTACGGTAATAGTAATGAATTTTCCCGGCCGAGTAGTGGTGGTAATAATAATAGTAATAATAATGATAATGTTGTTGGAGAAGATACCAATAATGGTACTGGTAATAATGGTGGACGTCCATATACTGACTCATACGGTGATGATGCACCTGGTTCATTTTATTATTTCAGATTTGTATTATTTGGTCTATTAATAATTTCACCATGTATAAGAGCTGCGTATCTATGGTGGGCTGGTGGTGGTCGGGTACGATTTCGACGACGTGAAGGAATTGATGGAGATGGAAATGGCAATCCAATTGTTGGACTGCAATACATACCCCCAATGGATAATTGGTTTGGTATATACGAACCATCTGAGGGAGAACCTGTCCATGATCGATTAACAAGACAACAGGTACTAGGATTACCCGAAATAATATATAAAAAACCATACTACGACGATGATGATAATGATGATAATAATGATGATGATCTATTAGTAACGGTCATAGAGGAAGAGGAAGATAGCACTGATAACGATGATGACGATGACGATGACGATGACGTTGACGTTGACGTTGATGTTGACGATGCGAATAGTAATAATCACGATTCAGAGGAAAATAATGATGATAAGAAGGATGTCGACGCTAACGATGATGATAAGAGCAGCAGCATTGATGAAGTCCTTCCAAAACAGAAAACCATTCTGGAGAAGCAATCGACTACAGAGGAAGATTCAAGAATAGTCGAGCGCTCGTCGATATCATTGTCCCAAATGGAACAGCCATCCACTATCTCACTTCCTGCCGCCAATTCGCAGAGCAATACATCAATTCATTCTTCTATCACCGCAACTACTGTTCATAGTGCATTTTCCTCTGTTACAGAAGAAGCTGTGCTACCTGACGAAGAACAACCAGCGGAAATATCTCAGCCTTTGTCTTTTAACACGCAACGGATGCTTCGATCGTTTACCGCCACGACATGTACCACTTGTTCTATTTGTATTGATGAATTTGAAGAAGGTGAAAAAGTTCGTCTATTGCCATTGTGTGGACATGGATTCCACACAGATTGTATCCTACCCTGGTTGAAGGATCGTCAGGGATGTTGCCCACTATGTAAAACGGCCGTGTTGGACACTAATACTGGTTCTAGTAGTACCGTTAACATTAGCAGCAGCAGCAGCAGCAGCAGCGATAACGACAGCGAGAGTGACAACAACGACAACGAGAGTGACAACGACAATAACAATAACAATAACAATAGCGCCTCTCTTACACGAGAAGGGCCATTGCGTCTCCGTTGAAAAGTGCTGTAGACTTGCAATGCATTCGCCACAGCTGAAGTCACGATAGAGAAACGATGTGAAACGTATAAAGTGCACAGACAGACAAACAATCACAATTGACAGAAGAACAAGCGAGAGACAGAGAGAGAGAGAGAGAGAGAGAGAGAGATGAAAGATATCTCGACATGTTTACAATTTGTAATGTAAAATTATTACTTGTGTGCGATCCAATTTTCACAAAAATCATTATAATGACAATCCTCCTAAGAAATGAATAGATCCAAAAAAGATTTGCCGGTAGAATGGCAATATCAGCATAGGAGGATATACTAGTAGTATAATCAAATGATATCTTTATCGGTTTTGTCTTTATTACGACTCAGGCAAAATCCCTTCAAAATAAGAGGAAGATATTGATGACAACAACAGCGACGTCAATACTATCGATACTAGAGATCATATAAAATCTAATAATGATTTATTTAATGTTAAATATTACACGAATGGAAAGCAGACGTCAGAGGATGATTTCATTATCACGTCCTACATCAATAGAATCGAATGAAATCCTTGCTCACTCTACTGCACTGTAGTCGCGGCTAGTAGAGAGTAATAGCTTAGCTTAGCTAGGCATGCTCGAACTAGATACCCTCTTTTTCTTGTTCGAGTTGATATAACTTCCATGCGATTTGATGTTGTACATAAGGTTCAACCACCCAATAGAGACGTTTTTGTTCCTCTACTGGTAAATATTTCAGTCCACGAAATCCATCTGCAGAATGACACTTGTCGTCACCACAACGACAGTAAAACCATGGTTCTTCAGCACCACTCGAATCCCAATTAAGCTGATTGTATCCTATGGTGGCAGCAGATGTTTGTTGTGCAGGTGTAAGTTGGCACCAATATAAGTCTGATAAGGGAATGTCTTCTTCATCTGCATCCCAATTAACTTCGTTATATCCTAGCGCCAATGCAGCCTTCCTTTGTTCATCTGTCAATTCACCCCAATCCATATCATCTATCAGCGTGTCATCCTCATGATGACTTACAACAGCAGGTGATGGTGATTCTTCTTTTTCTTCTTCTTCAGTTTCATTCCACGAATTATCTGTATAGCCGAGGACTTTAGCAGCATCCCGTTCTTCGGAAGTTAGTTCCTTCCAGTCCTTTTCGAAGGCAGATATATCACCTTCTCTATCCTCATCCCATATTGTTTGCGTATATCCTAAAATCTTAGCTGCCTTAACAATTTTTGATGGCAATTCTTCCCAATCCCATTCATCGAAGAAATCTTTTGGAGTTACATTTACTGGACTATTGGGAAGATAATCGTCATTCGACCAATGCCACAAAATGTAATTTGTTGTTATCTCATCACCGGGTACAAGTGCTCGATGAGTCGTCATCGCGTTGGGTATATCAGGAAACTCGCACTTGGATTGTAACTCTTCCTGAACCCAAGACGGTTGACCTGGTGCCACTAATGGACATGCAGACGAACAATCATCATCTGCCAATCGAACAGTATCATATGCCGTTGCAGATGATCCACAGGCGTGGTTATTGAAATGCCCTGGAACCTGTTTGTAAGACGTAGAAAAATAAAAGAGAAGCATATTACAACATGTTGTATGTAGTTAAGGGATGATAATATTTGACATCTAACAAAGAAATCTGATTTATTATCAACACATTTTTTACTTATTAAAAACTAACTGCGGGATGACCTTTCTTACCTCTAAACATCTTGCTTCGCAACCACAAAGAGACGTGGGGCGCTTCATTATTTTTGGGTCATAGTTTTCTTCGCAATCCTCAACTAAAGCTTCCTCGAAATCTAAAATTTCAAATCTTCTTTCCGGTGGCAAGGACGACGACGATGACGATGACGAAGTATTATTGTCGCCGCCACTATCGCTATTATTATTATTGGGGGAGATAAACTCCACAATAACAACATCGTTTTCGTATAGTTCCATGTGATAAGATGGATTACTTTCTGATGGTAAGATATGTTCCTCTATTCGATGATGATCCTCCGGAACGTACGAAAAATCATCAACAGTAAAAGACAACCTATAGCCGCTCGCACCTGGACGATCCGTGCATCCATATAATTTTTGCCATTCCACAAATCGTTGTGCAAAAGCTGTTCGTTCCGGAGAGAGCGACGAAGAAGAAGAAGCTTGCAACAGTGTCTGATGATTGGAGGGACCTGTCGGTGATGTCATGATAATCTCATCCTTTCCCATACTACGATTGGCGTGCATAGAAATACCCATCCCTTCTCGTATTTGGAGCTTATAATCATTTGTTTCTGTGTATAATTGGATGCAATATAATTTCTTTCCTGTGGTTGTTGTTGTTGTTGTTGGTGTTATTTCGGGCGATAACACCTCACCATCGTCATCGCTACTCTCACTACCACTATCACTACTGTCATCATCCCAAAGATTCGCATTGTAACCTAAACTCGTCGCTGCCTGTTGTTCGGGAATACTTAAATTACTCCAATCTTGTTGACAAGTGGATGGTTCTTGATCTTTATCCCATAATTGTTTCGTGTATCCTAGTACCTATTATTAGTGGAAAGAGGAAATAGGTGTGTCAACAGAGAGACATACAGTAGTGAGTTCTTGCTTTTATTGGTGGATAATACTATGATAATACTATTATAATAATCATTCAATTTTTTGTACAATTATATACAAGTCTACATTACATAACTTACCGATGCACCTTCACGAATCCATTGTGGTAGTTCCTTCCAATCGCTCTCCTCGTACTGGTCGAGAATGGGTTTTTCCTGAATGGGCGACGAAGACGACATCTTGGAAAAAGTGGAAGGTGCACTACGGAAGAAAATGAATGTACTGTACTATGAACGAAATAATAGGAGAAATATAAAAAATTCTTGTTTGAGTTTCCTTTCCTTTTCAATCGTTAGTGCTTTGTAACTCCTCTACAAATTCGTTTTCGTTAACCTATCTACGTCAAGTAGTACTAGTACTCGTTATATTACGATGTGTTCTTATTTATGATTTTTCTCAGTGGTACAATTATTGCATACTGTAGCTGTGCGCATGCTCAATGCATGTGTTTTTATTGTACTAATAGATATGCATGCGACACTCAATTGGTGTTGGTGATACAAGCAAGAAAGGTAGAAAGCCTAAACAACCTCCATCACATCCAGCCTGAACAAGTTAAGTTTTGCACCAGTACAGTATGAGTTCAAGTGTATAATATATGGTGGTCGATTCTTCCGTTGAAAGAGAGAGAGTTACGGTAAATATATCAAAAGAGCGAAGTTCTAGCAAGTACGATGCACGACTGCATCTGTTTGATTTCTGGTCCACGACTGCAAGTAGACAATCATTGTTGCATGTTCTCCTTCACACATTTTTTTTGGCTTCAATTTACGTACACAATTTCAGAACTAGGAAACGAGGCCTATTATATGTAATAGTAACAAATAATAGCAGTACTATTTGAACAACAGAGGCAAACGACAGAAGTCTTTATAAGCGTACTACGGTCATGTCTACGGTTTCGTCACCGTCGTCGTCGTTGTCGTCGTTGTTGCCGTCGTCTCGATATTGTTGGAGAATATACCCCCCTCCAGCCTCTCAACAACAACGTAATAAACTAACAGCAAAAACAAAGAGGAAGAAGAAGAAGAAGGATGATCGGAATATCAATAGCATTGTCAACAACGATGACAATATGGCACCAGAGCAAGACAAACCAAAACCAAAACCAAAGTCAACATCAAATGCTGAGGAACAGGAAAAGGAAAAGAAAATATGGCAACAAAAACAAAGTTATCAGTATCAGAATCAATACACATATTCGTACAAAGTAGGTGATGAGGTATTGATGCTGATTCCACTACAAGAACAACAGCAATATCAAAAGAAGATTCAACAGCAACAACTACAACTACAGCAAGAACGAGTAGTAATGACGGTGGACGAAGAAGTAGAAGAAGAAGTACAGATATCAGTAATGAATAAAAACAAAAGGCAAAAATTGCAGCCGACAATGACGATGACGACGACGACGGAGCAGACAACTTCTGCTACTATACTAACCAACAACAACTATCGTGTACCAGTTGCGGGGATAGTGGTTCAGATCACTGATGAGAAGGACAACGAGAATGAGAATGAGAATGAGTATGACAACACAAATGAAAGGAAACAACGAAAGAGGACTTTAGTTCATGTCCGTCGACGAAATTGGAATAGTGGCATCATCAACAACAACAGTAACAACAACAACAACAACAACAACAACAACAACAACAACAACACCAGCAATAGCAATAGCAATAGCAATAGCAACGATGGGAACAGTCACAACAACAATAATAACAATAGTAGTCTCATCAAAGTCTTTTCTTTAAAAGAACAACGTAAATATCTTCAACCAGATTTTTCTTCATCATCGTTGCAATCATCGTTACCATCACTGTTATCATCAACACCGTCCTATGATGACGACGATAATAAGAAGAATTTCATGAACAGTAGTAGCAGATGTTCTATCATTCTTGTGGAAGAAACTCTTCCATTTCGTCAATTGGTTCGATTTCAACTACATGTTCAGCCTAGTAATAATAATAATAATAATGAGAAGCTGAAAGTAATTAAAATGAAGAAGGATCGTGTACTAGAAATTGGATGTTCTACTGGAGAACTATCACAACTTATTTGGAAGAATCAACAATATCAATATCAATATCAATATCAATACCAGCATGATCAATACCAGCATGATCAAAGTCAATTATACGAAAAAAAAGATAATTCTAGTACAAGTACTAATACTTTACCATCATCGTCATCGTCATCGACAACACTATCACAATCATCGTCATCGTGGATAGGGATGGATAATTCACAAGAAATGATCAATAAATGTACAGAAAAACTTCAAAAACATCAACAACAACAACAATCACAGTCTCACTATAATACGAAAATAATTAAGATAGATGTACTATCCGAACCACAAAAGGCTGTAAGAGAAGCATTACTATTTCCTTATAGTTCACCAACAACTGTATTAATTGATATTGGTGGTAATCGTGAATATGAACCTGTTCTTCAAACTTTATCATGGGTTTTAAAATCATTTGGAGAAGGAGGAGGAGAAGAAGAAGAAAAAGGAGAAGTAGGAGAAGGATCAAGAAACAAAAACAAACTTCGACTGATAATCGTGAAAAGTCGAGCCCTTGTTCGAGCTTTACTTTCCGAATGTAATGATGATGATGATGATGATGATGATGACGACTCCAGTCATAAGAGGAATAGCAACAAGAACAATAACAATAACAGCAATAATAGTGGTGTACGTGTAGATTCTTCTACGGGATTAATAACGAATGGTACTGAATGGTTACAAAATTCTTTCAGTAAAGAAGGAAAAGAAGAAGAAAGGAAGGTCTTATTACTACGTAATCGTTTTAAACATCCATTAAAAGCTCCTTTAGTCTTGTCACCAAAGGATAACAAAACACCTATTTGTCGTTATCATAATTACCATCGTGACGGATGCAAGTTATACAACAACACCAACACCAACAGCAATAAAAAGACTATCAGCAGCAGCACCAATGAAAACGATAACACTAGTGATATAGTACAACAACAACAACAAAAACTAAGCACCACCAACACTGTTCCTGATGCTGATGCTGATGCCAATACCAATACCGCTGCCACTGCCGTTTGTCATTTCGATCATGATTATTGTCATGCATGTCTACAACTTGGACACGTAGCGAAAGATTGCTCTGTAGATGAAACAAAATGCTGTTACTGAACTAAATTAAATCAAATCAAATTAAATTAAATTGACTTATATATACTGTAACGTTACTTCGAGTTAGCTAAGTATATTGATCAAAAATCTATCTGCATTTTTCTATTAGAGTTAGTGTTAACTAGTGTTAGAATCGACGCGTTCTGTGACGTATCTCGTGGTTCGTAACGCGCGCTACAACCTGCCTATCCACCTCCGACACGTGTAACATCGTCATAAAAACAACATCTCTCACTAAAGAAGACAAGAACAAAATTTGTTTTTGACACACATTTTAGATAGAAAGAAGGTGCAGAAAGAAGCAGAAGAAAAGGACAAGACAATAACACAGCCAAGCAGGAAGAAGTGGTTGCAATAGCAGTTCCAGACGACAACGAAGACAACAAACTAGACCTAATAGAATGATGAAATCCTCACAGTACTACTTCGTGTCATTAATGTTAATGTTAATGTTAATGTTAATGTTGACGACGACAACGTTGTCATCGTCATCGTTATCATACGGAATGATTCCTACCGCAGAGGCTTTTTCTCCACCGTTGTCTTCTTATCATCAGATCAAACCGAGCAATAATAACAAAAATTTCCTGAGATCAATGACAACGTCCTCATCATCATCATATTCAACAACAAAAATAAGGCAACAACTTACAAAGATATCATTATCTAACGACGACATCAGTAGCGACAATGATGATAGTTCTAATAATATCAACAACAACAACAACAACGATGCAGTTTGGTCCCCTAATTTACGTCGTATTATGGGTGGTATTGCAAGTCTTGGTGCGATAGAAACAGGATATCTAACCTATGCTAAGTTATTCGGTGGAATAAATAATAATGGTGGGTTATTGTTTTGCGGGGAATCGTCTTCTGCTGGATATTCATCCTGTGATCAAGTTTTGAATGGACCATATTCCAATTTACCTTTTTTGGATCAGGTACCATTAGCTTCTCTTGGATTAGTATCCTACATTTTAGTCGGATTTTTAGCTTTACAACCAATTATCTCTGAGAATAATGACGACGATGATACTACGAACCGTATCCTACTAACAACATTAACAACAACAATGGGGACATTCTCTATATTCCTCATGACATTACTTTTTGGTGTATTAAAAACAGAATGTCCATATTGTATCTTTTCAGCTGGTTGTAGTATCCTTTTAGCTAACTTAGCTTTAATTGGTGGTTGTCTTCCAGAAAAGGTAGAAGAAGAAATAGAAGGGATATCAGGGAAGACTACCGGATCGGGAACGGTGGCTACTGGGTTCCTCTCCGCGATTATTGGAGCCGTTTTAGTATTTGGAACGGGTAGTCTCAATACGTTTAACAACGACAACACTAGTTTCGATTCTGGTACTCTGATGGCAAGTATTAATGGTAGTAGTCGCAGCAATAAAGACGATGAGGGTGGTTTGAAGATCTATTCACCACCTGAAATTACCACCGAGTCATCAAAACGTGCATTGGCTTTAGCTAAAACATTGAATACAATGGATGCAAAAATGTATGGCGCGTATTGGTGTAGTCATTGTTTTGATCAAAAAGAAGTGTTTGGGAAACAAGTTTTCAATAAAGATGAATCCTCAAAATTTAATATTGAATATGTGGAATGTGCGAAAGATGGATCTAATTCACAAACAAAATTATGTAAATCGAAAGAAGTTCCTGGTTATCCCACATGGGAAATAAAAGGTAAATTATATCCTGGTGAACAAGAACTGGATGAATTAGAAGATCTTGTTAAAAGTATTATGGCCGAATGAAATATAGTAAAAAAAGAATGAGTTAATTTAATACAAACAAATCCATACATAGTTAGTTTTGAGTATTTAACACTCTACCAGTAGTATAGTGTGACTCGTACAGTATGCAATTGTAATGTGCTGCAGCATGTTTAGTTGTGTGTTTATAGTCATGTTTTGCATTCGTTTCTGTTAAACAAACAAATAATGACAACAACTTGATGAAAGTAATGCTTAATTAACTATTATTGTTTAAGATGTATTTTATTTTACTTTGTTTTATGGTTCAAATACAGGAGGATTTTGATTAAACAATCCAGGTAAGCGTGTTGTTATTTCCTCTATGGTAGCCATACTAACATCAACATCAGGATCATCTTCTAAAGGTGCATCACATGGTAAGATTCTACCCTCTTCTTTAATTCCTGTAATTAAAATTGTTTTCATCCCTAATGCTTTCGCGGCACGTATATTCTTCATTGAATCTTCTATCATAATACATTCCTCTGGATTAATAGGTGTATCTGTACCTGTACCAGTATTATACTTATTTAATACCTCAAATATTTTTTCAAAAGCTTCTTTTTCAGGTTTGCAATATGGTAACACATTATCCACACCGAATACAAACTTACCATCATCCTTAGTATTCTCATCGTATCGATTACTACCAAATAAATCCCACAATCCCATGGTAATTAAAACTTTTTGTACATAATCACGTGGCCCATTTGAAAAAGCAACTAATCGTGCATTGCATTGCATTAATGCATCATGTAATTCCTTTTTAGATCGTTTTGAATCTTCGACAGTAGTACTATCATTGACAGTAAATAATTTTGTATAATCCAGATGATCTACCCAGTATTGTGACATATCTTTCACATCAAATTTTGGTGCACTAGCGGGTACTTCACCATTTTCTTGTGCCACTGTTAATGCTTTTGCTGTACTGTGATAAATTTTGAAATATTTATCACGTACCTTTTTAGCATCTTGAATAGTATCAAAATGTAAATGATCCACCATATATTGCCAGATAATATCACCATTCCTATGGGAAGTAAATCCTGTTGATACATCATATAAACAATCATCCACATCAAAAATTATTGTACTAATCTTAGTACTGCTGTTCTTAGGAGAACTTGGCGCCGAAGTAGTAGTAGTGCTTGAAGTAGAAGCAGCTGTGCGACGAAGAACGCCATTGATGGCAGCAGCAGCAGCGGTGCGAGTCGACGAAGCAGGTAGCATGGTTGTGGTGTTATCGAATGCCTGGCGAGCCGAAAAAGCAGCAATGAATATCAATCTGTAAGTACTTTCTGAACTTGTATATCTTCAAGCCAAATCATTACCGAGTGGTGGATATTGATAATAGGTATATAATAACAGGTACATTTATTTTCCTCGGCATTTCTAGAAATTGATGGATTCTCGGAAGCTTTTTTACGTCACGTGCTAATGCTCCGTAAAAAATGTTCTTATTGATTGTACGTACCGATGGCCTACTACACGAATTCCGAATCGAATCATTCGATTAAAACTTTTTTTTTTGACATCGACTGTTTCAAATCACGTTTCAAACGGTCGTCGTCAATTTTTTAATTGTTCTTTCAAACAACTCAAAAACCTTTTAACTTTTATTATTATTCATTTTGACAGTCAAGAATGTATCTATCGCGACACAGTTAAAGACTTTCTAGCTAAACGAAGAGACACAAAACAGAAAGATTTGAATACAAATATAGCAACAGTCGGCACTTATCTCAATATCGGACGACAACGACGACGACGACGATAAAAAGAAGGCAATAGCAAAACAAAACAGAACAAAACGAAAACAAAAATGGCTCAACCAGCCTTGGCAGAAGGAATACTGCATGTAAATATGAATTTGACGCGGGGAATAATGGAGGACGCGGACAATATTACTGATGACGATCTTAATGAGGTCACAAAATTATCGGCATATGGAATCGATTCTATCGTCGATCCACTACGAGAAACTGCAGCTCCTTTATCTCCTCGTATTGGATTGTGCTTACAATTACAGACTCTTTATCTGGCATGCTGCTCCCTTATCCCACCAGAGATAACAAATTGTCAATGTTTGAAATCATTGACGCTACATAATTGTGAGGATCTTATCGAATTGTCACAAGGGATCGTCCTGGAGGGACTGATGGAAGTTTCTTTATTTTGTGGTACATGGAACGAAGATAATGTTGGTACAATGCTTAAATGGCTAGCTTTGTATTGTCCAAATTTAATTGCTATCACTTTTGTCGGTCATACAAGAGTAACCGCCAGAATCTTCATGGAAGGATTGCTACAAAATAAAAGTTTCCGGGATAAATTCAAAGATAAACTATTTTATCTGGCTTTCTCAAAATGTAACCTCACCGAGGAAGACGCAAGCTATGTTATTTTCAATATTGTCCAACCATTTTTTACTAGACTAGGTGGTCTCTCTTTGAGTCAGAATAACATTCAAAGTATACGATCTCTTGGAAAGTCAGCGAAAAATTTAACGAAGACAGGAAATGGTCCTATAACATCAAATCTGCGATGTCTTTACATAAAAGAGAATCCAGTATTTGAAAACCTAAAATCTCCAGAAACTACCGATCACAACGTGGCAGTATGTCTGGTGAAATCATTCCCTAAGTTGTATACATTCAGTGACATGAAAGAAAAACCACAAGTTTCATCCATTATTAATTACCAGGCAATGATCAATCGAAGTGAATTACGATATTTATTAGAAGATGGCAATAATGGCGATGGTCATGGCACCCGTCTAAGTATCTGGCCGTATGTTATCCATCGTGTCTACGAATCGACAAACAAAGATCCGAATTCGATATACAGCTTACTACGAGAGGGACCGGTGATCAAAGATCGATAATCATCTCATTCTCACCATTAATGAAACGCCACCAGCACCAGCACCAGCACCAGCACCAGCACCAGCAGTAGCAGTTTCCTCTACTTGTTTTAAAAGTATTATCATGTTCCGCAGGAGTAATAATTATTGAAATGTAATAACGACGGTACTTGTAGTATTGTAGGGGTAAGTTGAGCCGCCATTTATTAGCCGAATTGGTCTGATGCAATTTGTAAAGGGGGAAACACAATTATAGTTATTTTTATTAGAACAACTACGTCTAGTAGCTACGGGTCAACTGCAAGTAAATAGTGTAGACACTAATTCTATAATGATTGATTCATGCAATTTATATTATCTCATGGATTTTGCTAATTCTACTATCATCCATTTAATTTCTTGTGTGTACAGTGTAGTGGTTCTAGCAGAAAGTTTAGTTCTTGGTTACCGTACCGTAGCTAGCCGATGGTTGATACCTCAGTAGGACGAGTAGTTGTAGTTTTAATCGTAGTGATGTTACTACTAGCTAGTAGGATTAATAAGTATATCTTGCTGTTATAGTAGGATGAATAATGTTCACCAGAACTGACGATGAGGATGAATCTGCTCTTCTATTTTTGTTGATTATGACTTGTCCAGTAGCGAGTGATCGAATAGTGACTATGTTTTTGGGACTGCTGCCACCCCCACAATTAGTCACGACGCTTCGACGAACACTTTCAATCTTTCTTCCTATAACATCATTGTTATTCCTGATATAATCGTCAGACAATGATAAGTCGATCGTTATTGTTGTTGTTGTTGTTGATGATGACAGTGATTCTTTTAATCCATCATTCATGTTATTATCCTCATCATTATTGTTGTTGTAATCATCATCAACACCATCATACAGTTGATGAAATGGTACATGATATAAGAAACGATCTATATTAACATCAGACGTGAGTTTTCCTTTTCCTGGTAATAATGCTGGCATTGCCTGTGAATCATCAATGATATTTGATATTATCGTTGCTTCTGTCGTGCTCGAACTCGTTGCCACCCCCCGTTCTTTGTTTCTCTTGGTAATACTTGTATTATCACTTGTTGTATTGTTGTTATTCAGAATAATAAATTTACTTGCAGTAATTGGATCCATAAATGGTTTAATAATTCTATATATTCCACGAATTATATATGGGGGATTTAATATAATAAAATGCTTTAATCGTCCAGGATAATGTTTTTGTAATATAGTCAATGTGTTTTTAATTGTTTTGATAGATAGACATGAACTATTCTTTGTATCCAATACACCAATAATTTCATCTTGTTTACCAATTGATATGAATTCAGAACAAGCATTTGAGCGCTCTAATATATACATAACTGAATCTAGAAATTTTTCTTCTTCCTCTCCTACTGCTGTGTTTATGTTTGATGAATTTGAACGACGTGGGAAAGCAAATAGTATAGCACGATTTTCTTTATCGTGCCCTCGAACAACATTTGTTTGATAGTTATTCATTTCATCGTGGATATTTTGTCTTCGTTGTTGACTCAACAATAGTATTGTATTATCCTTATCATTGGTTTTCTCTTCTGATGTCTCCGTTGTCGTCATACTCATACAGGTGCGATATAATGTTGTTTTGTTAGTCATATGAAATTTGATTGTTGACTGTAATAATTTTAATGCCTCTTCCTTAGAGTCAGCACCAGCTAAATGCCGTCCTGCCTCTTGCATAGCAGCTGCACGACGTATCGATTCCGTTATTGGTGGTACGAACATCGTCGTGTTGTTATTCGATGATTGATGTTGATATTGACGTTGGTGTTGATGATATTGTTGTGTAGAAAGGAACCAATACGCATAGGAGCATTCTGCTGCTACCTCTTGTTCATCTCGTGTAAGTTGTTCTACCATCCATCTTCTCTCATTATTTGACGGTCGGATAAGCAGTTCTTGATCATCATAATTTCTTTGGGATTCAACTTCGTAATAATCAAGAATTTCTCGACATCTTGTTACAACGAAGTCATCTTTTCTGTTTTCGCCTTCCTCACTTTTGAATTTGTTTTTATTGTTATCATTGCTTCTGATGAGATAAGGAGAAGAGCACGAGCGGGATGGAATGATACATTCAGCCGTCATCCTAGAAAGCAATTTTACAAAAGATACAGTAGATCTTCTAACAGCGGTAGGTACAAATATTAGAATGATCGATTTACTAGTACTGTAGATGATTTCGTTATCAGTTGTTATTCTCCCAATCAATGATCTGTTTGTCGTTGTAGTAAGCGTTGATCGTAAACACAAATTCAATTTTGCAGAAGTCGAGGGATAGGAAGAGAAGGTACTGTATGTAAATAAATAACAAATAATGATGTGATGTGAGAGGTGAGTGAAGATTTAAAAAATGAGTGACTTCATCGATCGGCAGTTTCGAAGTTCTCATGTAAGCCGTTTTTCCATTCTTTACATGCATAACGCCGCGAGCTAAAAGAGCCGTTTACGGCAACTCAACACGTGTTTATGGATAAAGAATTATTTCTTAGTGACGAGCGAGGCGGCGAGGTAATTAAATTTTATGAAAGTGTGGTTCAAGAATATGTTGAATTAGAGTGAGTATTTTGATAAGCTTGCCACTGATGTCTTAGATATTCTCAATTCCTTTAAATCAGAAGAGAGTGCTTCTGAGTTTTGCATTATCAAATGGTAACATTGCCGAGTTATACTAATATACTATTATTACTAAATATTTACTTGCTTTGTGTTTTTAATAATAATGATGTGAGAAAGGCAAGAATATGGATAGGAGTCCACATGACTAGTGCACAATCAAGTAACAGTATGAAGAGTACTGTATGATCCAAACCCCATGCAAATATTTTTTCTTAATGTCATTTGTCAATAGAGATAGAGACAAGCACCATGATCCTTGATTATCCCAGATTGTTAGTAATATGTTCTTTAGCAGTATATAAATAGTCCAGGACGTTCAAACTAAAAACATCACACTGTTACTGAGACATTAATTGGTCTACAGCCAGAAGTGATATGCTGCAGTTTATTTTGCTGTTGGACTTGGGAATGCACCATCTTCCTGTAAATCTCTGCTTTGTCTTTTGGGGAGGCACCCATCAAGACATTGAGGATGTATCTAAGGAATTTAGCGAACCTGCATCTCAGCGCAGCATGCATGTAGAAAATTTGGACATTTGAAAAGTCATGGATATAATCATCATTGATCGTATAAGGGAAGAATTTTCTGCATCTGCTTCTTCTTCTTCTTCTACTGATGCTGCTATGGAATGACTCAGTCCACTTGGATGGTTTGTATATCCTTATGATATAATGCTAAGAGATCTGACTGCTGCTTTGTTATGATTGCAGCAACAATTAGATGTAGGAGAAGGACAAAACTGACAATACCACAGACAACGACACCAACTAAGAATCTCAGTACCCTTCAGCAACAATGACAACAACACACAGTCATCATCCAACGAGAATAAAAAAAAGGCAAGAGATGGTAGAATAGTCTCATAAATCAAATCGGATAGTGACAGTGATGATGTGAAGATGCATTATTATAGACAAAAGCAAACAAAAATGGTCTGTCTATCTTGGCAGGAGAAAAGAATTAAAGATCTAAGAACAAAATGAGGATTAAAAAGAGAAATATATTATATAACATATAGATTTTTCATTATTATTATCCGTGTGATTTGTATTCCGTGGTACTGCGTGTTGTATTCATATTGAATCTTCGTCAAATGAAAACAGTAAGCATATTTTATTGTGGCATTGTCATCGTATCGGGTCTTCTTTGAATTACTTCCTCGGTAACCCGCCTTTCTTATTCTCTCTATTAGGAAAGAGAGAAAGAAAAACCTACAAACTTTAGTGAAAATTATTTCGCAACTGCGTACTTGTGTGTACTACACAATAGTCCCTACTTTTTGAATTGTGGTATTTTCCACTTTGCGATGAATAGTAGATCTTAGCAAGGGTATCTTTTTCTTCTTCTCTCTCTCTCTCTCTCTCTCTCTACCTATCACTTCGTCCGAATCCACATTCCACTCAAGCGTAGATTTACTTTTAAACAAGTAACGAATTTGGACATGTATGTGTGCAAGTTTGTATCCTCCCTTCTCTACTCTTGCTTCAGGAATTGTTTCAAAAAAATACATACAGCACACCACCATTGTGTTGAATGGATAAGCACAGACCGAACCCAGTACCAATTTCGATCATCATACGCAACGACTTTCTCACTCTCTCTCTTTTCTCTCTCTGGTCTATATTTATATTGGAATGCATGCATTGTGCTCAAATTGCCTAATAATAGTCCCACGGCCTTCTTGGTCTGCTTTTATTGTTCTGTTCTATTCTGGTCTCCATATAGTCGCAGTTTGCGGAGCTATCGGTGAGCACATGACTGACTGCACCTGCCGCAGAGCCTTAGTGCTAACAGCGGACAGGACATTCCTCCTACGGACCTACGGAGGAACAGACTGCAGACGCGACGGCAATGAATCCACCTGATTCCCTTCCCTTCGAGCTACGGCGGAGATCGCGATGAGGACATGGCATTTCCAAAACCGTAGAAATTGCTGTTATTATAATTACTGTTGTTGTTGTTGTTGGTAGTATAATTATTAGTCTCAAGACCGACATCGACCATATCATTATTATCATCATTCTGATTTTCTATTATAATATCATTATTATTGTCATTATCATTTTGATTTTCATCATCTTGACGACGTTCACGACGTTCGTTGTCTGATTCATCACCACCATCCTCTATTATTATATCTCTACAAATAACAGGACTTTTGCAATATGGACAACATCCCTGTCGTTCTGTTAACCATGGATGAATACATTCTGTATGATACGCGTGACCACATAATGGCAACAGTCTAATTTTTTCACCATCTTCAAATTCATCAATACAAATGGAACATGATGTATTTGTGGTTGTCGTATGAATAGTTCTTAGTCGAAGATTTCGATTTGGTGCTTCTTCGTCATTACTATTATTGTCGTTACTACTATCGTTATTATTCGTGATAATATTAGTACCATCATCATTGTCATTATCATTAACCATAATAGTCGCGTCGTTATCGTTATCGTTATTGTCATCGTTATCTTTATCTTTATCACCATCGCCATTATCATGATTTCTCGTTTCGTTTTGGATATCATTATTTGTTTCGATGTCATCAGCATCGTTATCATCCTCGTGCTCATTACTCTTGTATATAATTTCTGGTAAAGCATCTACTTCCTGTTCGGTAAGTTTTGCTTTATTCGCAGGAGTACCATTACCACCACCAACACCACCACCACCATTATTGTTATGACCACCATTATTATTATCATGTGCATACATACCTGATAACATTAACCACCGGTCCATGTCGGCTGGTTGATATCGTAAACCAGTAATATATCCACTACTAATAGTCCTCGGACTAGTAACACCACCATTCTCATTGTTTTCATTAGTAACATTAACATTATCATTACTACGACGAAATAATATTCTACCACCTGCCTCATACCAAATTCTTAATCCACGATAACATGGAAAACATATTATCATAACAAATATCCCAAAACGGAATGTTAAGAACGTATAACCTTTCCAATCAGTACCGTCGTAGGTATCAATATCATTTTCAATTTCATTTTCAGTTTCAGTAGCAGCAGTATCATCAGTACCGTTATTACTAACCATTATTTCGGGGGCAATGGTGTAATTAGTGTTGTTGTCTTGTGCCATAGTAGACGATACTAATGCAAATGCAAGAGTCAGCAATAACATCATCATTGATGCAGACGTCGTTGTCGTCGCAGTTCCTGTCATGTTCTTCGAAAGACTAGTACGTCTACGATTGTTACCGCTTCGGAAAAGAATCCTATCAGTATTCATCATCATAATTCCCATTCTTTCTTTTTGAGTTGATCTTTGCATTGATTTGATTGTGATGGGATAGACTTCTTCGGTTTGTATATATGAATGCAATACTATTGTGAGTAGACTGGAGATAAAGTATTTGCTGCCGTGGTTGTTGAAGTTTGATGCATGTGACCGAACACAACGACTCAGAAGATGTACCGATAGAGTCGTTTGTGTCCCAGTCACTCTCCTTCTTCTTGTTCCTCTTCGAATTGGGTGTAGGGCATAACAACACATACTTTTCCCTACAGATCTACTTACGCACCACCACAGTGTTCGCATATTGGTACTTCTTCGCTCACGAAAATCGATCGTGTCAAGCTGAAGCGAAGGATGGAAAAACAAAAAAATAACTCCTGCCGCGAGATTACCTGGTACCCCATAATAATAATTGTACCTTCGAAATGCATGCACCAGCAAGCAAAGGTGAAACTATGTTGTGGTACTGTAGTGGAAATGCAACAGAACTTGAACCAGCCAGGTTTGAAGTGATGATGCCTTGTCATTTTGGAAGCAAGACAAGCAAGCAAAGGTGAAACTATGTTGTGGTAGTGAGTGAAAATGCAACAGAACTTGAACCAACCAGGTTTGGAGCGATGTTGCCTTGTCATTTTGGAAGCAAGACATTGCATCATGATTAGAATAGCTTAGCTTCATTATAATACAAGTAAGGTGTTCCTCCTATATATGGCTGGCAGGATCCTTGGAATTAGATCTACAGAAAAGCTTGATTGTGTCAGCATCAATGCAATGCTGTGTCTGTGTCTGTGTGTGTGTGTGTGTGTGTGTGTGTGTGTGTGTGTATGGACCAAAAATGAGAGCAACAGTAGCTCCGACTACCTGCTATTGGCTGATGTGAAGATAAGACACTACTCCAGGCAGGGCAGGGTACTTCAAAACATAATTGGTAGGTATAGGAGAGTTCGTTTCTGACAATGACAAGATTAGTGTATTGTGTATTTTGCTACCACTTATGACTTCCAACAGACAATACACTAATGTTTCAGTGCCCTATGACAAGATTCTACCGTCTTGTTTACAGTACAGGCATCAAATGATTGGTATATGGGGCAGGGGATACAGTGGGTTTGTGAGCTTCCCTTTGAATTAAAATTTGGTTGGACAATAAATCCACACACATGACATCATATATGTTTTGTCACAACATGTTAAAAAAAATCTATAGAGAGTAAAAACAATGCATACAATAGTATCCTATAATAATATGTTCAGCAATGCTTGGTCAAAGTCACACTCTAAAAAGAATAAAGAAAATGGGTCATCATTTTTATTCCATCTTATACTATGCATATTGTGAGCGGAAATCGACATCTCCCCTTCCTCATATCTAGTTTTCCGCGCAAGTCAAACTACCAAGTAAAACGCAGATGCATCCCATGTAAAAGTAACACAGTCCACGCTACGCATGTCTATAATTTTATTATTGTCTTGTATTTTTTAATAAACATATTACTGAACATAAATAAATCAATGCTCTATTGATGCAATAGGAAGGTGACCCAACTTTTTTTAAATTTCGATTACGATTACATACATCATTCAGTATACCAGTACGGTAAGTAAATCCATACTAGAGAGAGTAGACACCATCTCCTTATCTAAGTTACCTCCAACCATCAGTCAAGAAAGATACCGATTGATTTACATCATTCGTATATCCCGATTGAGAATCGAGCATCTAATAAAAACTTCGGGGTCTTCCGTTTTAATACAACATAATATTATTGTAATAATATTATCATCTAAATCTCGAGACACCGCCGTCATCTGATCTCTGATACTAATTCTTTGTATTTTTTATTACCTCGTTTCTTTATCCTAACGTTATCCGCCATTTGATTTTTTTGTTCCAGATACTAGTGATCCCATTTTTGAATACATATCATTTTGATTTATTTGAAAAAGCAGAACAAAAAGACTGAAAAACTATCATGGATACCACCACAAATAATGAAGAAGAACCAGTCCAAGTAAAGGCTGAACAGGAAGAGGAGAAGGAAGAGGTAGAAGAAGAATTCCCCGAAGTTGATCAAGAACAGGAAGATCCTCAAATAACCGATGAGCTACATTATGATGATGATGATGTGGAGGAGGACAACGGGAAAGAACTGGTACAATCTGTAACTGAAGAAACATCGACAGCGGAGGATGAAATTATCATTGTAAATGGAGGAAGTAATGATGTTCTATATCCAGATCCAGATCTATCATTAGCAGATCAAGATCATCATCAACACGAAGCAGAAGAAGATCAACAATCACTAATGATTGGTAGGCCTACTCTTCAGATTTCTGACGTTGATCATGCTCATGATGATCACCATCATCCTCTCGACGTTGACATGAACGTTGACGTGGAGGATCATGAACATGACCAAGCTGGTCCGACACTACAGATTGCATTTCAAGAAAATGCCGATGATCATCTACCGGAAATCGATGAAAAAGACGAAGAAGGAGAAGACGACGACGACGACCACCACCATCCTGATCAGCAACAGCAACATGATGAAGAAAAAATCGAAAACGAAAATGAAGATAAAATATCACTACCATTACTACCACCGCCAATTATTATCCATCCTCCAATCGTTCCACTTCCGCAGATCAAAGAAAACGATACCGACAACAAAGATAATACCGTCGACGACGACGTCGTTGTTGGGGGCGACATCATTGATATCAATAGTAAGAATATAAAAAAGAGAAATAGATCGGAATCTATGGAAGAAGAAAATAACAACAACAACAATTATGATAGTAAGAATCTGACGATCGATAATACTAACAGCATCGATGACGACGAATTATTAATGAAAGTTGTATACGAAGAAGTTATGGATGATCCACAAATTATTGCCGATTTGAAACTCATTGAGGAAAGTACACCAACAACTGCATTAGAATTGGCATTCACCAGTATATTGCATCAAAAAGAGCAACATATATCAAAATTAACAACGGAAATAATTAAATTGAAACGATTTATCTCCAAACGAAAACAAACCTATAAACGAAAGCGGAAAGATGAGGGTGCACCCACACGTGCATTATCGGCCTACAATATATTTGTACAAGAAAAGTTTGCCGAACTTGCCAAGAAGAATGATGATGCGTTGAAAAGTACGGATACGAATGCACAAATGAGACGTGTACCACCCGCATCCTTAGTGAAAACGACCGGAACACGTTGGAAGGCATTATCCGAAGAAGAAAAGTCGAAATATGAAGAACAGGCCAAAGCGGATCGGAAACGGTATGAGGAACAAATGGCGAAGTATCAGCCACCCGATAAACCAATGAATCGAAAAAGGAATAAAACTGGTTATAATATGTTCTTTTCCGCTCATGTGATACATTTGAAACAAACATCCAATGGTGTACCATCCGAGCGTGGATCAGTGGCACGTTTTGTAGGAATAGCATGGAAGGCACTGAGTGTCGAAGAAAAACAATATTATGAGCAAGAGGCTGATAAACATAACGGAATGAATCCAGTTGATAATAAAGAAGCAGATGGAGTAGAAGTAGACAATGATCAGCACGACGACGATGTTGTGGACGACGACGAGGGTGCTGTCGTTACCAAGGGTTCTTCACCAGAAGAAGCAGCAGCAGTAGCAGCAACAACAACAACAGTCCAACAATCACAAGCAGCTTCGCAGCCACAACAATTAGTACAGGATCCATATGCAGCGCATGCTGCTGCTGCTGCCGCACACTATGCTGGACATGAAGCTGCGCAAGCAGCATACGCAGCAGGAGGACAGCATGCCGCTGATCCTCGGATGCATGCACATCATGCATATTATTATGCACATCAACCACATCCAGCAGCGCATGGATATCATTATGATTATAGTGAATACTATAAACAGCAGCAGCAGCAACAACAACAACAACATGCAGCAACAAGTCAACAGCAGCAGCCGCAGCAAGGACAAAACCAGGCTGGTGGTCAGCAACAGCAGAGCCGATCAAGCCGTCAACAGCAGCAGCAGCAGCATCCTTATCCATATCCAACCCGACAAACAACCCATGGATACGGGGACTATAAATAAATTAAAGAATACAAATAAAATAACTATGTATACATACACTATAAACCTTAAACAAGAGACAAAATATTTAAATATCTATTACTATATTTATTATTTTCAAACACTAAGTATTATATTAGTATACAAGTACGTAGTACAGTTTTGCATTGCATTTTATTCTTGGCAAAAGGAGGAACATCGTTTTGTTTCCATATAATCAATAGTATCTTTTGGTATACCACTTAATTTTTCTAATTTTTTATATGGTGGCAATGAATCTCTATTAGCATTACCAGGTACTAGAACAATTTTTTCAGTTGTATTTGGATCTAATATATGTAATTTCTTTACCATATTCCATATCATATAGGCAGCAGTTGGCATTGGAAAGACAATACTTCGGATCAGTCGTTCTGGAAAATTTTGTTCCAAACAACCAACGACCTGTTTTATAAATGGTAGTAATGCGTATGGTGTTGGATTCGACCAACCATACCCACCTCGTAAGTCAATAACAATAATTAATTTTTCCATGGAATGACGATTTAATTTTTGTTCTAAATAACATGCGATACAAAAAACATAATCTTCAGCTGATGCAATCGATAAATCTAATTGTGCTGGTAATAAATGTAATATTCGATGATGCGATTGAGACTGAGATTGAGACTGAGATTGAGACGACTGCTGTTGCAACTGCGACTTTCCTCCTATGCTGGTATGATCATCACCGTGACTATTGTTGTTGGCAATCACCCTCACTAATTGTGGCAACATGCAAGTATTATTACTGGATGATGTCGTCGACGTTGGTAACGAAGATGTGGACTTGTCATCATCATCATCATCGTTGTCATCATCATTCTTCTTGTTACTATTATAAGCACGACGAGCATTTTTTGATGCAAACTTCCAGTCCAACAAATCAATCATCTCATGAGAAGATGCACAGGAATGCCAATCCTCAACCTTCTCCCCCCCGTCCTCGTTGTCATCGTCATCGTCATTGTTGTTATTAATAGAATTATCCAATATGCTATTATATTCTTTTCTCCATTGAAAATGATTTTGTAATTGTTTATATGCTAAATCATATTGACCATCTTTTCCATTAAGAAAACGTTTAATTTCTTCTTTTGTCGCCAGTGGAAAATTCTGGTGAAGCTTCTGATGATCATCTGATAATACCTCATCATCAACTGGAACAGATGATGGAACATACGATTCGATGGATATGGGAGCAGCCACAGAGACAATATGTTCTTTTTGTTACGATGACGGAAGGAACAGCCGACGCATCTCGGTTACTATTTGGCGTTGGCACTAGTACATAATCGTCAATACTATCCATTTTGGGGGAACAACTTAGTGGTTCTACTAATTTATCCTGTTCTTCTGTATTCTTATTCTTCTTTTTTGTCGAACTTTTTCTCAAAAAAAGATGATATTCTACTTTTCGTAGATTTTTGTTTTCTTTGCTTCTTTACCTTGGTTGAGACTTTTGCATCGCCCCCACCACCACTTGTCTTGTTGACTGATTCATTATCCATCTCTCTATCGAATACTAGAGGATCCGTTTAGATACTTGAACTCTGCTATTCTTCTTGTGTTGTCAGCTTTGCTGTCTTCTTTGCTGGGTAGGTTTGGTGCTCTGCCTTGTTCTTTTTATTGGTCTTGTGTCGTTTCGGTTGTGTGTGTGTTGAAAAAAGAATTTGTTTTATTTTTCATTAAAATTTTGAAGAAAGGATAGAGGAAGAAGGTTCGGCGTTTTCGGTTCGCGTGTCGATAGTTGCTATCCCCGACTGAAACATCTCTTTTCGGCGATTGGGGGATGAAACAATTTAAGCAAATTTTGCTCAATTTTGCTTATTTCGACGTCCATGCCCAGACCTAAAAGGAAAAACATCAATCTAAAGTCATTCAAAAAGGACATCGATCATCGATCCTCTACCTCAGCGACACAAAAGTAAATAAAAAAGAAAGCAACGAAGATAGGAACCATGGACGACGCCGATACTAATAATGAGGAGGATCAGCAGTATGGTGAAGAAGAAATAGTTAATACTGCTGCTGCTAAGCAAAGACGTCTACTCAAACTAATTTCGGTCCTTGAAAAGAAAGCTAAATTTTCTTTGCGTACAAGAAATAAAACTGATGAACTGGTTGAAAATTTCCTTGCAAATCTAGAAGATGATGTCCATGATATGCTTTGTGACAATTACATTGACGCTGGAAACTACAGTGGATTAGATAGCGACCGGGATACAGAAGCAGAAGTTGAAGCTATTGTACGGATTTTTCCTGAAGTTTTGACAAGAAGAGAAGATGACGAGAATTTTTACTATCCAATTCAACTACTCACATTTGCACACGACGAAGACGGCAACTGGCGATGCAACGTGAAAGCAGTATCATTCATCCCTCTCATAGCTAGAATAGCAATTGAGTTCGACTTATTTGAGGAAGAAGAGAGGGGAGGATTACTATGTGAAGATGGTAAAATAAATGTTTTACAAGACCTCATGCTTAGTGACAACCAGACCGAACTGTCTAATCAGGAACATAACGAATATCTTGACACTAAATATCTACAACTTTTGATACAATTGAGGAAATTGGGTTATGTTAAGAAAGAAGATATTCAAAGGAATGGCCTATTGCACAGATTGTGTCGAAATGATTACTTTGCAGAGAAGCGATTTCGA